>RPOG01000004.1:605775-775775 GCA_008086565.1 Thalassoma bifasciatum
ATAATTGCTAATTTCACAGCATGAAAGTCAAGCAACATTAGCAACTAGGTATCCCCAGACAACATAGGAGTTGATATTGGATTAATCTAAGGCCTCACTGTCACCTTTTTCTAAACATGAGTCTGTGTCATGTTGGAATAGGAGCAGGAGTTAAGTTTCCACTCTGGCAAAGAGACAACTCATGACCTACTAAGATTTCCAGATGATGAGAATGATGGCATGAGCAATATTGATTCTAGCAAACATGATTTTGCTTAAAACACCATCATGGAGCCACATTATGAAATACCCTACTTCACAGATGAGCATACTGTCACCTGTCAGTGCCACATTAGGGAACAAACAGACTGATTATAGAAACTATTCTCTTCTGTGAATGTGTCTCTCATTTAGTGGTATGTCATGAATGTCTGCAGTTTTGAAACTCAACATTCATTTTTTTCTGTTGTGTATTATAAAAGATGCAGAGACGCGTGCTCATTGTGTGACATTTATTGAATCTCAAAATCTCCCATCTTGTTCTGTCAGTAAAAGAAAAAAGGTTTACTTGAACTGAAACTTTGCCGTAATCATCTTTGAAGGTTGTGAAGGTCTTTGTAGACATGTTTTACATTGGAAAGGACAAAATTCTTTCCAAGAATATCAGAGCTTTGCCTTTCAACAGTTTATCAGAAGATTTTAGAGGGTCTTTGCACCATCCACTGCCTTTTTATATTTCTGTCTACCAAATGGATTTGCTCGACAAGTAATTACCATAGTTTCTGTTGCTCTAGCAGCTTAATTATGTACAGCAGGGCACCAGATAAAAGACTTCATGAGATGGGAGACAGAATGTACCTCTTTCTCCGTAGAGGGGGCCACCGTTAATAACCTTCGAGTTTGAAAAGGACTGAAGTTCAGTTGTTGAATTTAGTGGAAATAAGTGCCAAAAACCTGAGAACTAGCATGTCAGTTTTCATAGTAAAACCGTACAAACTCTAAACTGGAAGTTGTGTGTGTGAAAAATATTTCATGACTCTCTCTTTGCTGTATTGTAAAGATGTATTTTGAAAAAAAGCACAGCATTAACAATCTGAAAGGGCCTAAGAGTAGAGGTTCTCCTCCCGATGACTTCTGGAAATAGAAGATTGTTAACATCTAAACTTCATCTGGTTTTGCCTCAACATTTCTCATGTGTCATGGCTTTTTATTTTCTTTACTTGGTGACTTGCAATAGTTTGTTGAATTTCGAGGGGGTCACAGCTTTATGCCTTTTTCTAATTACTCAAAACATTGTCTTGCTTTGTGAGGGTGTGCCTGACCGCTTCGCTTTGTGCCTGTTTTGCAGATGTAAGCACAATGACTATAAGATCTTTAAAAAAATTGTTGGTTGTTCATACATACAAGCACAAGAATTAATCCTCACAACTAAGCATGTTCTTTCTTATAAATATTTAAACCCTGCCTGTGGCTTAAAGCTCGTGTGCTCTCTGAGTCTTCCCTGCCAGGGAATCAAATTTCACCGGCCATTCTCCTTTACACCTTTACGCTTTTAATACCAGTAAAAACAGCAGCCCTTACAGCAGGAGTCAACTGTGTGAATTCATATTGGAAACACTTATTAAATGATTGTCTTGCAGTGTTTGAGAAGTTGCTTTGTCTTCTATTTTTGGTGAAGAAATGATGTCAGAGGCTCCAGTCCTAAAAATCCCTACATTAGAAACGTAGCTCTATTCATTTGTTGGGATCTCGTCCAGTGCCAACCCTTAGGCAATGTGTTGCCAACCTTTTTCTTTTCTTTGTGTTTTCCAGAAAATGCCAGCTCCGATCAGGCTGCGGGAGCTGATCCGAACTATCCGGACAGCACGGACCCAGGCAGAGGAGCGTGAGATGATCCAGAAAGAGTGTGCTGCTATCCGCTCGTCTTTTAGAGAGGAAGACAACACATACCGTTGCAGAAATGTGGCAAAACTACTCTATATGCACATGTTGGGTTACCCAGCACACTTTGGTCAGGTATGTAGCAGTGGGGGATGGGCTACACAAATGCGGGAACCTCTCTGAAATTTCAGTTACGACAATGAAACACAGAGAAGTTACATTGTTTTTCCAGCAACTTATAGTAACATGAAGTCTCTTTTGTTACAGAATCTACCACACATATTGTGATGACAAAGGGGCAGATATAGACTTCAAATGCAGTGCTTTTAAAATTATCATTCACAAGCCAAATAAATAATTACAACAGAAAGTTGTTCACAACAAACATCTGAAGTCAGCCATATCATTCTATCATTAACACAGAACACCTTGAAATAAATCATTCAGAGTCAACTGTTTATTATTACTCAAGAGAAACACCCACAGCTTGAGATGAGCAAGTTAAATACATAAAAGTTAACAGGGGTGTAGCAGTTGCCTATTTGTAGCGCACTAAGCAAGAAGCTGAGACAAGACAGTTTTTAAATAGTATCAGTTTATGTCGACCAAACTTTAGATCTGTACCGGCCATATGCATTATATTTGTTAGACTTCAGGGAATACAGGTGTGTAATTAATGGACCTGCCATTGACTATGATGGAGATGTATCCCTTTGATTAGTGTAATGATGTGATGATTTGTTTTTAGCTGGAGTGCCTGAAGCTGATTGCGTCCCAGAAGTTCACTGACAAGCGAATAGGTTACTTGGGAGCTATGCTGCTGTTGGATGAGAGGCAGGATGTCCACCTACTAATGACAAATTGCATTAAGAAGTAAGTTGATGCAATTTTTGTCTTTAATTATTTTACTTTTTACTTTGCACAATACATTTTTCTTGACGATAGATTTTCTTGATTTTAGATTCCATAATTGTCATCCTTAATGTTTGTCATATTTGTATTTCTGAGTGCCGGTGGCTCACTCAACTTTCCCTGTCTATCCCAGTGACTTGAATCATAGCACACAGTATGTCCAGGGCTTGGCCTTGTGCACTCTGGGTTGCATGGGCTCTTCAGAAATGTGTCGTGACCTGGCTGGGGAGGTGGAGAAGCTGCTCAAAACATCCAACTCCTATTTGAGGAAAAAGGTAAGTCCTGTTGTTGCCACGTTTTTAGAATGAAAGGATTAAAGTCTGTAGTTGACAATATATGCAAAAGAATGTTGAAATGTGTCACAAACAGGTATGGGCATTTCTTTCATTTGGTGTGTTATCTGTTGGCAGGCAGCGTTGTGTGCAGTTCATGTCATTAGGAAGGTTCCAGAACTTATGGAAATGTTCCTTCCAGCCACAAAAAACCTGCTGAGCGAGAAGAACCATGGTGAGTGTAAACACTTTGTCAGGATGCAGCTCCTGTGCTTGTCCTACACAAATGCAGATTTTTTTTCTCCTCCCTGCCACTCAAAAAGCTCTGCCCAGAACAGCCAGCAGCTCATGTCCTAAAGGCATTGTCCTTTGCAGAGGAGAGAGAAATTAATGAGTCTGTCATAAACTCTGGGGCTTGTGTGTCCCCCGTATAGGGGACGCTTGATCTTCCTTGGCACTTTGTCAGTACAATAGAGATCCTTCAGATTAGACAGTTTATAAAGGCGTAAGTTTATGTGCCATATTTTGAGGTAATTTTTGCTGTCATGCCTCTTAGTAATGTGTTAATTGAAGATAGCTTGACTTGTCTTTGAAGTTCCCTGATATGAAGTGTGAGACATGTTATTCAAACACCCTACATGCTTCATGATGTCAACTTGTTCTCCAACTCGTTACAAGCGACTATCAAATATTTTGGACATGTTTTTATCCAACTGCAGACCAACACTATTGATTTTTTTTTATATATATACGAGTCAGCCAATTTGATTTTCAACCTCACAACATTCACCAAAAAATGAGACAGTGTGATGGTTCTACAGATTTATGATGCTGTCACCTGATGTCCTCTGTGGTCAGTTATATGCACGTCAGTATGCCAGTATTTTTGACAGCTGAGAGATGCTTCTAGATAGTCAAATTGCTTCATGGCATGAATTTATGTTTTTATTTATTCATTTATTTCATATCCTCATTTATATTTGCAGTAAGGAAAGATATGAAAATAATACACTGAGCAATCCTGATGTTCAAGTCTCCTATGGTAATTATCTGATACAGTTCAAAATGATTGGCAGTACAATGCAGAATTATTCTGTCACATAGTCTTTGTGCAGACCAACAAAAGCATTACGTGGCATGGTATATTATTCATATCAATAAGACCATTTCAGTCGTTCTGCAAACTACGTGGACTCTTCAGATGCACTAGTGACTCAAAAAGTGAGCTTAGCTAAGTACAGATCTCTTAAAGGTGTGTGTGTTTAGACTGGTTTTGAGATTGAGTATATCTCCCCTTGTTGTGTCTCATTCTTTTTAATCAGCCACAACCACACAAGGCCATTAGAAACATGGATGTGCATCAAATTTAACACGGTGTTAGTTTATAATTTAAGCTTTAAGCTCACCAAAGTGAAATCAAGTTTGTGACAGAAAGCTTTTTGAAAATGAAATCTTGCCACCATTTACATTAAGAAGAAACTATCCCATCTCTTCCACCAGGTGTTCTCCATACATCAGTGGTCCTCCTCACTGAGATGTGTGAAAGAAGTCCTGACATGCTTGCCCACTTCAGAAAGGTACGAATAGATTCTGTTTCCCGTTTTAATCTTCAGAATGATTAGTGCATTTGTCTTCGGCTCACGTCACATTTCATTCTCACTTTGCATACACTCTTCATTTTGGTAGACTTAAGCCAGACAAACACAAGTTCAATGTTCTTAAACTTTGAGCCTTGGATTGTGATGCAGGTTTGTTCTACATCCAAAATATGTCTCAGTCTTTGATCTCCTACCTACCGCTGTCTTTTCCTCTTGTATTTCTACTGCTGCTGAACCTCTCCTCTGTAGGTGTAACAAACTGTACCAGGCACCACACCTCATGCTCATGATCTGAACATTATTTTAAACTTTTCTGAAAGTGAATGATTTCCAGTTTCCCCTCCCTAACATCTACCTCATATTTTTTCTGTCATTTGTCTTTGTTACAATTCCTGCATTGTGTTAGAATGAGAAGGTAAGAGGACATTCTGATCTCATAGCTGGTGCATGCTGTATATAGTAATCACTCCTCACAGTCACCTCAGATGTAACCCAATTTGTGCTACTATTTCATGTTGTGTTTTGATTTATAATTTTGATTTCTTTGACTTGTACGGTGATCATTAATATGTTAGTGTTCTTAATATTTACAAAGGATTTTTGGTCCATTTGTCAAATACATCTCTCACGATTGTTTTTAGTGTCATTATTTGCCTTATATTTAACTCACTGTTTGATCACTGTCAATTTAGAACCAATTGGGAAGGGGTGTTTGCACACAGCCTCAGGTGTTGTCACTCGTAACAGCTAATTCTCACCAGATCTTTGCCGGAGATGTCTCTTGTTTATAGTCTGTGTTTTTCAGGAGAATAACTTTTATAAACTGAACAGTAGTGAAGAATTAGGGGTATATTCGGTTATACTGAAAATTCAAAGATTTAAATCTATTTTATCTTAAAAACTCCATTCGGGCATTTTGGGTTGCTTGTTTGTTGTCCCTCACACAACAAAGAAGGGGGTTTATATCAGCTCTTACTGTGCATCCTGTATAATGATCCCATCTGGAGTGTTTTCAGTCTGGCAGGACAAAACTAAACTAAAAGAGAGAAAATGAAAGTTCTTCAACAACTATTATGCATCACATACTTAATCTGGTATTTGGGTAAGCTAGTCACATTGTTTGCAGTTTTCCTGCTGCCAGTGTTTATTAAACTTCACACATGCTTGATTTATCGCTCTAATGGGTGCTTAGAGATGAAAATGATGCCCAATCTTATTTGAGGCTGGATGAGAGAGAAAATTGTCTCCCAAAATGTTAGTGTTCTTCTGTAAATTTTGATTTAAAAACTTGTTTAAAATCCATTCAGTGATAAGAAACAAATAGGTGATGAGCTGTTATGATTTACAAGTTATTTTTTTACTACAAGACTCCTGTTTGATAAACACGCTACTTGTATACACCTGTTTATGTAGCTCTTCACTGAACTAACAGGCACATTTCAACATTTTCTTTTTGCTTTAAAATATTCTAACCAAATATTTTCATACAACTAAGGTTTAATTTCTCAACCTGAAATTTAGACTCTTCAGGCACCTTTTTTTGATCTTATGAATCTATCTCAATGGCCAAATCCCAACAAAAACCTACTTTAAATTACTTTTGTTGGCTGCCTTTTTTAAAAATGAACAATGAGCTTTTGGTTGTTTCACAGAAAAAAAGATGACAGTAAAATGTTTGAAACTGAAACAAAATATACTGTGATACCTTTTCTTTTCTGTTGTGTTTTTTGGTCTTCTCATAGCTCGTTCCACAATTGGTAAGAATCCTGAAGAACCTTATCATGTCTGGATACTCTCCTGAGCATGACGTGTCAGGCATAAGCGACCCATTCCTGCAGGTAACTCTCCCTGCAGCAAGAGGAACATAGATTTAGCCTCTGGTTTCATCAAGGCACATGCCACTTGTCAGGTGAACTGACAGGACTGGAGTGATTTTTATGTTTCTTTTTAAGGTGCGGATATTGAGACTACTGAGAATTTTAGGAAGGAGCGATGATGACTCCAGTGAAGCAATGAACGACATTCTTGCCCAGGTTGGAATTAATCTTAATTTTTTTTAGCAAATTCTCCTCATCTAAGCTGTGTGTGTGTTAACTTGTATGTGTGGTATTTGTTCTTTGCAGGTTGCTACAAACACAGAGACGAGTAAAAATGTAGGCAATGCGATTCTGTACGAGACAGTACTGACCATAATGGACATCAAGTCTGAAAGTGGATTGAGGGTGAGACAATTGGACATGAAGCTGAACTCTAAAGGAGCATTTGTTTTGCTTTTCTCAATACCTTTTTTTCTTGCAGGTCTTGGCCATTAACATACTGGGACGCTTCCTCCTCAACAATGACAAAAATATCAGGTAATCAATTCTCTCATCTTTGATGCATTCAGAAATGTTATTGTCGACGGCAGATGATATCTTTTAATTGAACTCATACTTTCAGATATGTGGCATTGACATCTCTACTAAAGACGGTACAGACAGACCACAATGCAGTGCAGAGGCATCGGAGCACCATTGTGGATTGTTTAAAAGACCTGGATGTGTCCATCAAGAGGTTATTGAAACACACACATTTAACTACAATTTTACATTCTCGCTATGCCTCGTCGTTGTGTTAGATCTTTACCTGCTTCTCATTGTCATGCAGACGTGCGATGGAACTGAGCTTTGCCCTGGTGAATGGAAACAACATAAGAGGCATGATGAAAGAGCTCCTTTACTTTCTGGACTCCTGTGACCCTGAATTCAAGGCTGACTGTGCATCCGGAGTCTTTTTAGCTGCAGAAAAGTACGAAACTTCATGAATAAGACAAATTAAGTCTGTTGTTTATAGGATACAGTATAGATGTTTTTGTTTGTTGTACCTCAGTGTGCAGAGGAATCCGAACATTAAAAATGCTGTGTGATGATATAATGAGTGATCCATCGTCTGACAGACGCTGCTGACAACTTTCATTTTCTGACAGCATTTAGATCTTTGCTGTAGATAGTTTAGCTTACTTTATGCATTCTCTCTCTTCTTTCACTTTGATTTGAGTGGGTCTTTGTGTTACAGGTACGCCCCTTCGAAAAGATGGCACATAGACACTATTATGAGAGTCCTGACAACAGTATGTATAAAATAAACTTCAGTGCTTCTGTTACCCTTGATCATTAACCACTTTTTTCTCTTATGATAATCCCAGGGTTGCATAACTACTGAATATAATACCACTAAATCTTGCATTCCTCATCTACCCCACCAAGAAATGGTTCAGTTTATCTATGTTTCTAATTGATCATGTGCTTGCTTTTAAAGGCAGGGAGCTATGTGCGAGACGATTCTGTTCCCAACCTCATCCAGCTCATCACCAACAGTGTGGAGATGCACGCCTACACAGTACAGAGACTTTACAAAGCACTGCTGGATGACATCTCTCAGGTAAGATCACTTGAGGTTGTGTTTGCATTTGATTACATTTGATTGAAATAATTACCTCAAACAAACTGCAGAGTGCAACAGAGTTGAGTTGTATTTCTCTGTGTTTTGTAGCAACCTCTAGTGCAGGTGGCATCCTGGTGCATAGGAGAGTATGGAGACCTGCTGGTGTCTGGGCAGTGTGAGGAGGAGGAGCCTATTCAGGTACAATTTGAGGAATCCTGGCCAAATATGCAAAATTAATATTTAAGACTAGAAACATTAACATTAAATACTTGAATGCTGATTTTTTTTTTTTTGATGAAGGTAACTGAGGATGAAGTCCTGGATGTGCTGGAAGGCCTCTTGGTGTCCAACCTGTCCACACCTGTAACCCGGGGTTATTCACTCACTGCAATCATGAAGCTGTCTACGCGCTTCAGCAGTGTCAAGTGAGTAAAAACCTCTTATACTTTTACCCTTTATAAACATTTGGGTGCTTAATTGGACATGTTCCTCCACCATAACAAACACTGCTTCCAAGTTTTCTCTCCTGTCTTTCTTAACATGTTTTTTTTTTTTCCTTCAGCCGGATCAAGAAAGTGGTTTCAATATATGGCAGCAGCATCGACGTGGAGCTCCAGCAGAGAGCTGTGGAGTACAATGCCCTTTTCAAGAAATATGACCACATGAGGTGAACTTGCGATACCACTCATGTTATACAACAATATATCACTGATTGACAACCATCCTCTTAGGGATTAACCCGTTTCCCTCCCTCCTGTTCCCTGTGTGTTTCATGATAATAGACCAGCTCTGCTAGAACGAATGCCCATCATGGAGAAGACTGCTTCCAATGGCCCCACAGAAATCGTCCAGACAAATGGGGAGACAGAGCCCTCTGTTGTTGAAGCAAAACATCCACCACCTGTTGCTCAGCCAGCCAACCAGGTGAGAGTAGTATTGCCTGCAGTGAGGCTGTGGTCTTTCTGTGTGGAATATGCATGGATTTGTAAAATGTTTTCATCATTTTAAAAAAGTTTTCCCTGTCTTTCAGGCTAACGATTTATTAGACCTGCTGGGTGGTAATGATGTGGTGCCAGTAATCCAGACTACAATGCCCACTAAGCCTGCCTCAGCTGGAGGAGAGCTGCTTGATTTGCTGGGTGATCTCTCATTAAGTGGTAGGAAGCTTTGTTACTGCTCTCTTTAGCCCCTTTCAGAGTACAGATAGGACCCAGTGTTAACCTGGTGTAAATGTGATGTCCAACCCACTCCCTTCCCAGTAAACAAATTCACCTTGTTATTTGCATAAAACAGTGAACAAAACCCTGGTGTGTTGCTGTCCCCTCATTCCAGGTGGCCCACCCCCTGCTCCTGCTCCCTCTGTGCCTGCTTCCCAACCCTCTTTCCTATTGGATGGGCTTTCCTCACAGCCTCTTTTTAATGATATTGCAGCTGCAGGTGAGAATGTGTTGCTTCCTGTCTCTGTTTGAACCCAAATATTTGGTAGTTTGTAGAATAACCCTAAAGCATTCAAGCAGCTTGTGTTGTGTTTTTTTGTTTGTTACAAAGGCAAATTTTGAGAAATCACATCTCTAATGCCATTATGATCTTCTCTAAAATCTCTGCATAGCTATTCCTCCCATGACGGCATACAACAAAAATGGTCTGAAAATAGACTTCACATTTGAGAGGGCTAATCCCAATCCAAACATCGCAGTCATCACCATCCATGCTTCCAACTCTGCAGAGGCAGATATGACAGACTTTGTTTTTCAGGCTGCAGTACCAAAGGTAAGCAAGCACTGGTAAAGAGTTTAGTATGTAACTAGAGTTCTACGAAGCCTGAATGAACACCAGAGAGTTGTGTCACTCTACAGGACAGGTTGGTCAATATCTTAGGGGTCAGATGTGGCTTTATTGGTATCGCTACTCATCCTGTGCATACGCAGGAGGCCATCATTGTGTTCCTAAAGCATTGCTTATGGCAGTCAGGATGAAATATCAGAGGCTATGTGCTACATTTTTTTTCTTTGCACAGCAGATTCAGTATCCAGTATTATAAGCAAAGAACACATGCAGCTAAATGGATACAAAGAAGAGATCTCTTATCTGAAACAGTGCCCTCTTTTAAAACAGTAGTTACTGCTCCTGGGTGCATAATCGGAGAAAAGGAAATCATAAAACACTGAAAGAAAAGACATGCTATCTTGGAAATCCGGTGAATCAGGCAAGAACAGACAAAGATTGAAGTTTATTTGCATTCTTGATCTGTTTACAGTCACATTATGAGATCAATACCTTTAAAGGGCATAATTGAGCCATCAGTGTTACAGATCCATCGTATGTGTTTATTATCCTGCAGTAATGACACCATTTCTCCATGGAGATCATTAAACCTGTCTAATACAGTGTCTTGTATTTGTTTGTCAGACATTCCAGCTGCAGCTTCTCTCCCCTAGCAGTAATGTTGTCCCAGCACTCAACCAGGGAACTGTAACACAGGTCATCAGAGTCCTCAACCCACAGAAGGTAAGTCTGGCCTTCAAAAATGTTTGGTCTTGATTTTGTGGCTCATTGAAAAATACTTTATGTACTGATTTTGAATAAATGACTCTGTGTTAAACACAATCATCTTCACAAAATTTCAGCAACAGCTACGAATGAGGATCAAGCTGACGTACACCCTCAAAGGCTCACCTGTGCAAGACCTGGCTGAGGTTAATAACTTCCCCCCTCAGTCCTGGCAGTGATGGGCTGCTTCTGTTGCTCTTAAAAGCCCCACCAAGGGAACTATGAAAACGATTTTCCTTTCAACTCCCTCCTTTCTTCCAACGGATCCCCCTGTGACATCAATGCAGTCCGCTGCCCTCAAGTTGCATGGGAAGCAAAAAATACAGATGTTACGAAGACCCTTCTGACCATTGGAATCACCAAAATAATTGGGAAACATATCAATCAATGAACTTTTCAAATTTCTTTCTCTTAATTGGTTTCCATTAACTCTTTGTTTACTTGTACAATTTTCCACCTAACACCCTTTGCCCAGCACCATTACCAAGCCCACGAAAGCACATATGCACACCATCCACTGTGGTGCACTTTACCTCTTATGTCACTGTAGAGTAAAAGTGTGACCACTACGAGCACTGCGGTAACTTTAGTTTTGTTTTCATTCATAGTTAAGCTAAAATGCAGTTGAAACAATTTGCTTCTTTAATATTTATGATTGGCTTTGCATTCAGGTTTTTTAGTGTGAACCTTCAGTCTTTTGATGGCATAAAAAAAAGCTTTGAAAGGTCTATTGAGTAACAAGAACTAATGACACAACCTCTTTTTGACCCCACAACATGATGTATAACTTGTGAGAGTTGTATTCATTTTGAATTACATTAATTTGCTTAAAGCATGTTTGAGCATTGTAAGGATCACAGTCACACATTGACTCAAGCTCTAAGGGGATTTCTGGTTCAGGCAGTAGGCCTCTTCATCCTATTTTTTATAGGAAGTAGTCTGTATTTTGTTCTGTCACAATGATAAGATCATAGACAGATCCACTAAGCCCTGTCTAGCTAGTTTACGAGAATGTGCACAGATTATTCCGCACACCTCTCTTCAAATCATCTCATCTGTAGCTTTAGTCCGAGATCTGTATAGTAAATTCAATGGTTAACTGCTTTGCAAAGTTGAGAAGGTTTGTTTATTAAAGATGGAAACAATCCAGGGCTGAAATTTATCTGAAGAAAAGTTGATTGCATTTCTGTCTGAGATGTGCATTTAAACTTTCTCTGGATTTGTGTCCTCACAGTCTAGCTTGCAACTTAGATACATTTCAGATTTGTTAAATAACCTGGTTGAACTCAAGTCACCATGCACATATATGTACATGAAGCTTGTTATGAATGTAGTTACATGCACTGAATGCTTTTTCCCCATCAAGTCTGCTTTTTCTTGGCTGTCCTCCTTGATGGGGACACCCATCTTATCGGCACTATTTTTTGTGAAAGTATGTTTTATTTCTGCAGTAATTTGACTTAATTATTTATGCCTGTTATCAAAGTGATGTGCCTTTCTGACTTAGCTAGATAAAAGCCCTGAACTATGGAGTTCTGAATGAGCTTCGTTTGTAAGTCTGCTTGTGTGTTTTCAGCCTGAGGGAAATGGTCCTGATGGATCTGAATCGGTATATCACTTCATCTAACGACTTTAACTCCTTTTTTACTTCTTTATCTCATAATGTGTTAAAGGTCAGTCACCTAATAGTACTGCCCCACATGGATGTCCACAGCTTTTTATTTTGTCTCCTTCCTGACAAAAAAACTTCAATTATAGAAACATGATCCTCACTGTTTCAAATCTTGTTGGATGGTATGAATAAGAGGTCCTAAATCAAAGCAAATCTTAAAGGTTATGGCAGCTAATAGTGGTAATCTTTTCATAGGCTGGCATCAAATGTTTCTCATAAATTGATTTTTCACTCTCGTGGAAAACTTGCAGTCAGATCTCTTTGCATCTGCAAACATTGAGATTGGATCACATGGTGAGGTACTGGGATGGGTTGTTCTGTGGTGACTGTTAGTTTGATTTCCTGGCTCTCGTCTTCTCCAAATCAGAATTCTGGCCATGCTGTCGGGGACGGTAACCTGAATACCTCACAATGTTCTTTCTTTCTGTTCACTTTCAGTGTCAGTAGATTGCCTGCTTTGTGAAGTCATGAATTGCAATCAAGGGGAGCATCTGCATGAAAGAAACTAATGGTAGTTTGTACATCTCATTATTTAGCAAGCTTAGCAGCCCTGTGATGCTGTGTTGAGATCCTCAGATATTCAATCAGGCTGTACACTTTTCTTTTCACTATGCTTCACTATCTTCTAACTTCTGTGACCAAATCAGAGAAACTATTAGCTTTGGAAATATTTTTGAGCTATGATATGTGTATATGGAGAAAATTATTTCAGTTTAACTTTTTTTTCTGTTTTTGACAAATGCTATATTGGCTTTTGTTCTGTACATACTGAGGGCTTTTACAAGTTTGTCTCTTGTACTATCTTTCATCATTTTTTTAGATACCATTTTCTAAAAATTCCAATTATTCACATGTAAATTGTCTAAATAGATCTAGTCAGCATCAGTCTATAAAGACTTCCCTGTATCATCACTCATTCATTGTAAAAGATATATGATCTGCTGCCTGTACATTGTATATAGTTGTAAAACAAACAAAAGCTGATCAAATTAAATAAAACCCACATGAAGACTTAAGGTTAGCTAGGAAGTATACTTGTATGCATATGTACAAAAAAGAATCTTAAAGGATGCAATTGAACTGCATTTGATTAACTTTTTCGTCATTTCTTCAATCATGATTGGATGTGTCATTTTTACTTTTAACAAAGATGGTTTTGTGAGTCATCAGGCTACTAATTGGGATTTCTTAGGATTTTGAAAGAAGGGTTGAATCTGCCAGAACAGATTTTGTCTGATTGATGTACTTTACTACTGAGAAACCTAAGCACAGTGCTGCACAGCAGCAGAAGTGGCACCTTGCTTTGTCTGCTTACATGCCCCTCAAATCTCTCGTGCATCCTCACTCTCCTTCAGAGAAGAGCAGGTTTTCTTGCCAAGATGTAATGCTTCCTTTTGGCCTTATGCGAACTGGAATGTTCAGCACTCTTGACAGTTTAAATTGATTAAACTCTCATGAACCTACTAATTGAATTGTGAAATATTGCCCCTTGCTCTTTGTGTGTTTTTATGGTTGCCTGGTTTTTGTCTGACATGTAGCACCTTTTTGAAAACATCTCGTCTCAATCAAGCAAAGTCTCCATTACCGTCCTCCAAGGGTTTGATTTTTATTTCTTTTTTTTTTTTTTTAGGCTTCGTAGTTGAAATCACAACAGGTTTTTTTTTCTGGATGAGAGCTAGAAGATACATGTGCTATGTGGTCCGATGTGTGTTGGTACAGCATTATCCTTTCCAAGGTCTAATTGTGACAAGGCTTTCTTTTGGCTTTCTGTCTTTGCCTTTTTCCCTTGTTTTATGTTTTATTTTTTCCTGATTGGCACACTTTTGAGCTTCTCTTTGCTGTCCCCTGTGGTAAAGGTGGGGCTGAAACACATTATGTCAAATTAAACTGAGCCCTCATGAGTAGAATTCAGCATTACAATTAAGCTGGCAATGGTAGAATATGAAGGAGGTAGACAATGTATTGTATGTGTGTTTTTCTTTTTTTTTTTAATTTGAAGGAAGAGCTGCTTTACACGCCCCAAAAACAGAGCTGGGCCAAGCCTGTGCTGCGGATTTATAGCCACAAGGGGGGGAAGTGCAAAGCTGAGGGCTGAAGGATTGGAAAGGAAGTTCCGTACATCTTTTCCTGAATGTTTATGTTGGTGTTGTTCGTACGTCTTATTCAACTAGTAAACTGTCATTCACATTGGGTCGGTTCTTTTGATGATGACATAACTCCTCATGCAGTTTAAATGTACAAATGGAAATATACCCAACATAAGTGCTCCGGACACTGTTAACTTAAAAGGAAGTGAAAGCAAAGGAAACAAATGTCCATCAGCGGTGTGATCAGCGCTTGAAGTGATATTTGTGTGTGTGTGTGTCTGTGTGTGTGTATGTCTGTTTGTGTGCGTTTTGAGAGAAACTAAGAATGATAATGATCTTGCTTGAAAGCGTGTGTGTGATGGTGTGTGACATGTCTTTATTAGATAGGACATGATTTTTGGCTGCAATTTCAACTTTCAGCTTCTGAGCTGCATGTGAAAACCAGTGTAAATATTGTCATTTCTACTCTTGACCTGAGACTTTTTTTTAATGCAAGAAAAGTTTAAATTATAAAGTCTGTCATGCCACCTTAAGGGGTCAGTACTAACATGTACAAGAAGTTGTTCACATAGTCCTCAAACTACTGTTAATGTGTCTAAGCGGGTGATGAGAGTGGGCAGACATCCATCATTTGGATAAATTGGATCATTGATTTTTGATTTCTTCTTAATTTGTCAGGGTGAATTCTGTGTGTAAAGGGCTGGAAGAGCATCTAAGTTGCCACCATGTTCACTTTCCCTGTGGAATCAAAAAAAAGGAAAAAGAATCCTCATCCATTGTATTTTAAAATCAAATTCTGTTTGTTAAAATCGAGGGCTGTCCTGACTGTAAAACGACTTAGTTACTGGTTTGTTGGGGGAGGGTAGAGGCGCAGGGTTCACTTTTTCCAGTGGAATTTGACATGTAGAACTGGATCCCAGTTCCATGGCACCAAGGTGAGTGTGAATGTCAGACTGAAAGTGTGAAATAATGATTAAAGATGAAAAGCTGTAAACTATTAAATGGGATATTTTCAATTTATGCTGTGTATTCTTGTCTTTGGGTTGGAGAAAATGATCAAGCAAATAAAAAGTCAAATAAAAAAATGTAGTTGATCCATGGTATTTGTTTTCTTGGTTGTGGGGTGGCTGATACAAATTTGTAAATTTTTCAGTTTTAAAATTAATTTCTGAGATTCAGTCTTTTTCTACTTAGGGGCTCTTATAAGACAAATAGTGGAAAAGAGAATACATTTATTGATTTTAAATAACTTTTATTCACCCAGTAAGCTTTTAATTGATCAGAAAATAGAGTACATTATGTCAAACAACTCGTATCTATCCAACTGCTTTCCAAAACATCCAAAATGCCAGAGTGAAGGTTAAACCTTAAGCGTACAGTCAAACCTTCATCACGTTTGTTTGTGATTACAGAAAATGAGGGGATTACAGAAAATGAGGGGTCCTGTGAGGAACTGAAGAATATCTAGTCAAAGTACAATGGGAAAAGTAAAGAAAATTTGCAAATAACAAAGTTGTGTCAGTAATGCACATTACCACACATCATTAGCTAGCCAAATTAATACTTTTATGTATTTAGGTATTTATTTATGTATACATACTCTTCCTGTTAGTAACACCAGTGGCCAGTAGGTGATGCCAGTCATTTCAATAAAACTAGTCATAAAATGTAAAATTATTTGAGGTGAAACAGTATTAAAATGGATAAAATCTGTTTAAAACAACCTCTTTTGTGAAGAAGGAAGAATAAGCATAATTTAATATAAAGTGATAAAAATATTTAAATAATTTAGGCTTTAGTTGATGTTGATATATAATGGAAATTGGATCAGGTCTATTAGAATATATTTTAGTTGTTAAAAAAAGAAAGTATATGAAACATTAAATTGCTGTTAAAAACCCCCCACTATTTTTATTTTTTTTATTAGTAATTTCTTTCCTATGTTCATTTTTATTCTGTAAAGCATTTTGTAAATTTGTTTTGAGGAGGATTCAAGGATTTAAATTGTTTTTTTTTGTTGACATTTGTATATGAATTTTGTGCAGGGCTCTCTCAGAGTCAACGATTTAAAAAAAAATCTAGATAAAGAATATAAAACCAGTTCAAATACAGAAATATGAGAAAATATTTGAATAGAGAATTAGAAAACATTAAAGATATATATATAAGGGTAACACTATACAAGGAAGATTGCACATGTTTGACTGTCAGTGGGTTATTCATATATTGCACATGACTGGTGAAGTGAAGCAGAGCTGGGTTATTTCACACATGTAGTGATCAGTGTGTAGTGCTTATTGTTAGAGAGTGCATGAAGTTATTATTAATATTATTATTATCATTATTTTCATTTTTATTATTTTTATTATTATTATTATACTCTTGGTTAATTTTGGTACACGTATTTCCATTGTAAAAAGTATGGATATCGGTTTTAAATCTTGATATCAGTGATACTGGACTGTTTTTCATGTAGTGAGGCACAAAGTTGTGTTTTGATGAATACAGTCTCGCTCCAATTACAGTTGTCGCAGACTTCTTTCATAAGTGTCACTCATGCAAAGTTACAGCATTGTGTCATAATAATGCTTCATCCTGGTGAGTGACATCATGACAGGTAAAGAAGTCTAACTGTAATACATCATAGATTTGCAGGCACACATGTCCGTGTCTCCAAACTCACCCACAGCAGCAGCTAAGACACGCCCTTCAGAGGGCACATCGTGATTTTCCACTGTGAACAGCATCAAGTGTTAAATGACGCCTCATGATAAACGTGTCGAGCCTCTCCGTCTCTGGGAAAGAAGGGGCAGTGGCTGATGAATAATAAACACCCTGAGCCCGCCCATTTAATGTTTATTGATCAGCTCTCCGGCAGGCCTATCTGACAGCGGTCAGATTCAGTCTGGATATGGCGTCGCTGCACCGACACGGGATGAATCTTCACCTCTTCGTGGGAATTTCTCAGTCGCACACCCGGACGACGCTTCTAGGTTTTTGTCGCTCCTCATAGAGATCCTACATGGCGATGGAGGACGTGGAGAACAACTTAGCGGTCGAGGCGGCCAATACCAAAACGGGCATCAAGAAAGGAGGTGATGTCGGAGATAACGGGGCTTGCATAGACAGGCAGCCGGACACGGTGGTCCACCAAGCGGGACTGAATCAGACTGCAGGTCGCGGCAGCCGCAGTGGTCATGGAGCTCATGCTGCAACGGGGATCCGAGTGCTAAAGGCAAGTCATAATAAACGACATGATGATTTTTTCCCCTCTGATTGAGCTGGTGATTGAAACATGACAAAGTGCTCGACAAATATCTATATATGGTGTTAAATGTCAAGGTTTCCTTACATTGCAGTAGGTGATTATAACAGGGCAAAGTGCACAAGAATGCATCCTTGTAATATTATGTAATGGCTGTGATACCCAGTGACTGATATCCCCTAGTTTATGATTGATCTGTGGATGATTGCCATTAAATGAGGAATGTACCAGGGCCAATTAACAACCACACACACACACACACACACACACACACACACACACACACACACACACACACACACACACACACACACACACAGAGGCACATACGCACACACACACACTCACTAAAGGCAGTTAAAGCTTTTACTGGAAGGCACACATCTGAACTGTTGGTATGAAATTTTAGGGAAGGATTCATGATGTGTGTTGACACGTTATTCCCAGAGGAAGCATCTTCATACATGCACACACATGCTCATGGGATGCATTCAAGTGTTAATCAAATAATAAAGTAGAGATTATAAAGCATGACAAGAAATAAGTCTTCGTTCAGAAATTGGACCCCACTTAGTCCACTCAGAGTTTTGATGAAACCCTTTACTTACCATTAATATTCTGCTCTGTTCAGTTGGTTCATCTTTTTCGTTCCTTTAAGCAGTATAATGAAACAGGAATGTATGTTGAAGTGTTAATTTGATCAACACTATGTGCCTGCTTTCTTTGTTGAAGTATGGCCACATTCTCTGAGATTTGGTGAGACAGGAAACCATATATGTGGTAACAATGATGCATCATGTTACATACTTGGCAAACTCACCACCATCATTCTCTGACAAATACATTTTCATTCGGTTCAATTGGTTGATCAGAGTTGCATTGATATTTTCCTCTCTGAACAGACTGAACACACACACAGTTTACTGACTTGGCCTTTTCTAACCACACCTCAGTGGTGTATATCCACACCTGGGAACCACCTAGAACCATCTTAAGTCAACTTGTTTGGCCTCTGAGGGTTACCACAGCAGCAAACAGCAGTCGTTTTGATGCTTCACTGAGACACACCCTAACAGGAGCTGAGTGCAGTTTACTTGGACTGCAATAGATATTTCAACAGGTGTGAAATTGAAGCTGACCTCTCACTGGTTACATCCTTACCTCTTAACCAACTAGAGTAATGAAGCTTTGCAAGGACAGAGTGAAAGTGAAGTTCTTCCTTGACCTTCAAAATAGACGCCAACTATCACCTGATCTTTTCTCTATTTGACTTTAAAGGACACTGATTTTCACATATTGCATGAAAGTTAAACTAAACATTAACCGACTGGCTTCAAATGAATGTTGCAAACCATCAAACCCCATATATTAATTCAATCATGCATTTCTGTTTCAGATCAAATACTACGGCTAATAGCGGGAGGCTTCACCAATGAACTTGATCAGTCTAGAGAAAACTAATTAGAGCAGCTTATTCAAAAGTAATTTATCAGTAAATGGATGTTCAAACAGTTGTGCCACTGCTGAAATAGCTATTAACAGCTTTTGAAACTAAATAACTCATCATTTATTATCAAATTAAAAACAAGGCATTTGACCCTGAAAATTCATAGTTATAATTTTCATAACTGTGGTGAAAAAGGTCTGTAAGTGAAGCTAAATTGAGTCAGTGTTAATGGTCTTAATACAGATTTTCTGATCATATAAGAGGCCAGGGAGCATCCTATGAGGGCTGAACGATTTGTAAAAAATAATCTTATTGTGATTACTTATCCCCTTGTTGCAATTTGGATTCATTTTACAATTATTTCTGGGTTCCTTATCTTATGTGTTAACACAGACTGTATGTTAAACACAAGCAATCAGAGTCAGAATTAGAAATACTTAATTAATCCTAGAGGGGGTTGCAGGGTTGACGTTCATGCAATGTTCATCTCTATGCACTCAATTTGATTTTTGTTACTCGTAACTTCTTTATTTTAGTCACTTTCATTCATATTTTTTGCTGCTCTAGACCTTTTTTTGCAACTTTCTGACCATTTCCCAAGTTTTCTCCCAATTTTTCCGCTTTTTGACCATTTTTGCCACTTTATGCTTATTTTTCTTGCTACTTCTTGCCATTTTTACCACTTTTCACAGTTAATCAATTTGGCTCTTTAGTTGAGCAGGGTTGAGTAACATTGATTTTGAGTGTAAAACATCTACTACAAAAACTCTCATCTGGTATTCTGACACATTTCAGGTTAAACAAATATTGCACTCTCTTGTATTGGAATATTGCAGCATGTCACATTGCGATTTAATCTAACTTGCAATTAATTGCCCAGCCCTACATCCTACACAGAAAAAAACACGAGTATAGCTTATGTGTTTGTGTGTTTGTGTGTGTTCAGCTGTGACAGAATAGTGGATAGATGTTTGCACCTCTTGGACCAACTGAAATGCTGTTTTGCCCTCGTTGCCCTCTTTGCACTTGTGATCAGCTTTCATGAATAGCTCAGCTTTACTGAGATGTTATGGTTTTAGCAATGCAGTCATGATCAGATCCCTGTGGTCTAGTATTGCATAATTTTAGGAATAACACGAGATGACTGCACATCCCGCTTACATTGCTTCAAGTGATTATGGCAGAAGGTCTCCCAAGGAAGTTTAGAGTTGAGTCAAATGTGTCACCAGTATCTGCGTACTTGATTTAAGTGAATAAAACACTGATTCCTTATCCTTGATGCCCGACCCAAACGTAATAACATTGTGGAGGAGTACTGCTTTGGTACAGAACACAGCAATACCAACTTTTTATTAATTCATAATTAATTGCAACTACTTTTATGTATAAATGACTTCTCAAAAAGGTTGTGGATCAAATGCATTGACCCCTGGACTCTTTCAACAGGTTTTATATTTGCTCCATTGAGAGTTTGTAGATTGTTAAGATTATGTCAGCAGTGTCTGGCAAATATTAAATGTATCCCCCCAGCTCTTACGCAACAGTCAAGAGTTAATTTAGAGCCTCTCAAAGGATGTTCAACATGATGATATGTATCTAACGCCAACCTGTGTGTTATGATTACTCCTTCTATGTCAGCAGCGCAACATCAAGCGTAATGGAAGTCGTGGCTGTGTGACAAGAAAGACGAGGTTTGGTTCGCGGGAGCGGGACTGGCTGAAGGGGGACGCTCAGCGGGGCTGTGTGTGTCTCTATGGGGGGACAGTAGACCCTCAGCCACCTGCCACTGGCCCACAGGCTTCGTCCACCCCTCAGACAGACCTGCAGTTAGTGCTTTGCTCCACCAGCACGACTGTGGAGGAGCTGTGTGCCCAGAGGAATGGACAGGGACTCTATGTCCAGCTTCATGGAGATCTGGTCAGGTAAATACTCACAAAGTTTAGTCATCACACAAAAGATGCGTTTGAACCTTTTTCTGTGGAAAAATTTGCACTTTAGCTCAATGGACCGTGGTTCAGATCAGACAGAGCTCTTCTTTGACAAAGGTCATGTAATGAGCATTGTAGATACCTTCATTCTTTTCAAAACAATACTGCAATGTGGGTTAAACCTGCATTCATTACTCTGAATGGATCCAACACATGCATCCAACATCCAACAGCTGCAGCAGAGCATCAGTGTGTTCATTCGATCCATTGAATATAGCACTGCTGCACTCAAAAGCGTCAGAAAGCTCCAAACTCAATGCTTAATCATGTTCTTACAAAGAGGAAATAGAAAAAAAAATCAGTGAAGTAAGAAGTAAGAAAATAACTTGATATTTAAAAAAGATGCTTTGAGCTGCTGTTATGTGATTACACAGAAAGTGAAGTGTGATATAATGCAGTTGGTGAGGACTGCTGTATTGTTAAAACTCAAGCACATCTCTACCTACCAACATGACAAAGTCCAATTTGGTCCAGAGTAAATAAAAGAGATATATACTTGAAGAAAATGCTTCAATCTTTTTCTTGTTAGGTGAAAAATTGAATAGTACTGTGATCATCACTATTTGTTTCATCGATTGGGCGTGTCCCCTGGGTTCTCATTGTGCAAAGGTAAATGTAGACAGGAATATTTAAAATCTTATTTTTTAGGTTATTTCAATGTGGTGAAGAATTATTTCAAACCTTTGAGGTAAACCCAACAAGAAACGTTAAAAAGCCTAGCATCCCACAGCACCTTACAGCAGGATACCCTCAGGGATCCTGACTGTACGCCCTCCTCAGCTGAGCTCCACGTGACATATGTTGACAGAAATGGCAAATGACCCCTTGATTATCTGTGAAAGGATAAAAAGCTGGTTCACTGATCCGTGACCAGGGAGGAATCTGGACCACTCCGTCTTTTGCTTTCTTGGGTAATCCTACGGGAAGAGATTAGAAAAGAGAGTCGAAATGGAAACCAGGGATAGCTTAGACCAAAGTCTTTTATGCTACATGACCTGACTGTGTGCATTGTTTCTTTCAAATGATGAGGGACATTAATATGGAGCAAAATATCTTAAAACCATCCAACTCAGCCAGTTGGTTTCAAAGCTTAGAATTTGTGTATCTATTTTTCTATAAATCATTGTTTTAGCTCAAGTGCCTTATAGTTCTTTATTTTAGTATTTAAATGTTTGAAAACCAAAAACATTGAAGTGTAAATGCAATACTTTTCCTATGAAAAGTTGTGCTCTATAATCAAACAGTGGATAAAATGATGAAAAATCAAGTTCATTTGAACGCATATTTAGAATGAAGTTGAAAGGATTTTATTATCTCTTTGTCTCTCAGTCCTTATTTTTTCCTTTGTTGCTTTTAATCATTTTGAAAAGTATTTATATGAATGTCCTGTCTTATTGGGTTTATCGCAAAATCATTTCAGTACAGAGGACACTGCCAAAACTTCAGAAGAAGACAAAATTCAGATTCAGGAAAACACTCTCTCTAGATGAACTTGCTTTATAAACGACTTCAGTTCCTTTGTCGGTCCATTTTTGAGCCAAGTAACAAGCTTACAAGCTTACATCGTCAAATGGGTGAGCAAAGTAGTCGTCTGCTCTTTTTCCCAGCAACATGCTCTTCCTTAGGGATCCCTGAGCGTTCCCAGGATAGATGGCATATGTAATCCCTCCCACATGTTCTGGGTATGCCCGGGTTTTCCTCCCAGTAGTTTCCTCCAAAGGGAGGGTCCCAGATATCACAACTGGTTCCCCTTAGAAGAGTCAGAGGCTTGATACCACAGATCTCTGGGATCGTTGAAGTCCAGCCATCCTGGAAAAGAGCCTCATCTCATTCTCTATTCTCTTGTATCTTCTTGTACGCGCACAATTAGACCTAAGACATATTTCTATCCAAGATCTGTTTTAAAAAATCCCAATCACACCACAAAAGCACCACAGCTGCAGGGGGCAGTTTTTAGAGTTCGAAGTCTTGTTTACAGACACTAAACCCCCTGTTTTATGGGGCACGTGGACAGCACAACTTGGAATCAAACCTGTGATCTTCAGATGAAAAGAGGACCAACTCTACTACTGAGCCACAGCTCCCCCTTATGTTTGTGATCTTATTTACTGTATTTCATTTTGTTTGATCGCAGAAATTCAACCTGTGGGAGCTGCGTGATTCTTTTGGTCGATAATATTGTAGCAAACTATTGTGTTAGTAAAGGGGTATTGAGATTTGAAGTCCAATTTAAACTTTGCTCCATTTGTTTTTGTTTATTTTATCATTATTAAGTCACCTGCTGATGCAGTCTTAGCATTTCATAACAAAGTTCCTTCAGCAGGGGATTTCTTGTTTGATTTTGCTCACAACAATCTCCACCTCCCAGTGCCTCGTCTCCATGGAAAGAGTTTGAAGCTTGCTGAATGATTTTCAATTGCCGAGAGGCATCCCATCCCTTGCAGACTACTAATATGTAAAAATACACCATGCTGAAATTTAAACACATTTCTCCTTTTGTCATTTTACTCAGGCATGGAGTCAGTCAGTTTTTCATTTCTAGTTAATCTTCTTATTTTTGTGTCAGACCTCAACTCAGATGCAGATACCATGCTGGGAATTGTGTGCACATTCTGGAGATGTAAAGAAAAATGTTAGTTCACCTTTGAGTGCACAATCCCACGCAGTCCACAGAAGTCTAATTAGGTGAGTCATTTGGTGAAATGCCTGTAAGTGGGCACACCATGCTGCAGACCTCACCTGTCTTTGTAGGATTGGCTGCCGTATATGTGTACAGTAAACTGAGATGCACATTTCCATACTTCGCTGTGTATGGATGAGTCCTCTGGGTGGTGTTTGGCAGAGATTTGACAGCTTCTTGCTGCTTTGTGAGGCTTGAAGCTTTGTAAGTAAATGAGGCATGTCTATGCTAAGTGTAAGCGTCTGTGTGATTGGTCAGCAGGGACTGTCAGTCATCGTCTTCCTGTTTGCTGAAAGCTGCCTAAATACTGCATTTAAGAGTTAAAGACAAAGCTCTCTAAAATAAAGTGACATGATGGTTGAGTCATTAAGGCTGGATGTCAGAAGACTAGCACTGCTTTCGGAACTTGCTTTCGTATTGTGCTTGGGATGTCAGTGATGAGCAGAGTTCTTTCGGTTTGTTACAAATGTTTGTGTTTTGTTCTAACAGCTTTCTGTTAACAGATACTGGTAGAAGTAACTTTGGTTTATGAAAGCCAGTATCACCTTATAGCTTTTCCTGTCAAGTTTTCTTTCAAAAACAAAAAAAATTGTGTATTTCATGTGCATGATCTTGAAAAAGTGACTGATTTAGAAAACCTGCCAAGTAAGAAAGCTGCAGCAAGTCACAGCTTTTGACAGCAGCTTTTACGGAGACCTCAGTTAAATCCGCCTGTCATGGCGTCTATTATATACAGTCTATGATTGAAATCCCGTCCCTTGATGCTCTCCAAGTTCAGACTTGCCTCACAAAACAGGTTTGCTGCTTACATTACTGATTTCTAAATCACGTGCCTTGCAATGAATTTAGAATGGAAGTCAAAGAAGTACAGATTGGTGTATGACTACTTCACCAGTATCAGCTTTTGTTTTGAACATTAATAACATTAATTTGAATGTTTGGTTAATAAGGGATCGAGATTCTGTTTGGTAATCAAAGGAATATTCAGTGCGCCATTTCGTATGTCCAGACAAATTGGAGTTCACATTTGAAAGTTAAAATGACAATAGTACTGTATGTTTCACCAACTTTGTGAAAACTTTATTTTTTCAAAAGATACAGTTTGCAGTAGTATTGAAATATATGCAGGAGACTTCTTACAGCAGCAACAAGCAGTTTTTAAGACTGGAAAACTTGAGGGAGCTTGAACAGGCTCACACATCATAATTGTTAGAAATGTAACAATATTGCACATACTGAAGTATAGACATGTTTTATGTCGTGAGTCATGAGAAAGAAATATTGCTTGATATATATCTCTATGCAACCAAATTGTTAAAAGTGATTCACTACCACATATGAGTTTTGAAAAAGTTAATTACTTCTAATATGATAGTTAAAATAGTTTAAGTCTGATTTGAGTTTTTTTCTGTGATAAGCACTCATTGATCCGTACATTATTTTCAGACATTACATTTGAAAACAAAAACAGCAAGCACCCTTACTTCCTCACCCACCACCAAGATCTTGGTTTGATTCTTGGCTGTGGTTCCTTCATCTTGGGTGGGTGAGTTTAGCACATAGATCATTTCAGTTGTAAGTCTTTATGGATGGGAAGCCAATCAGTGATCTTCTGTTTGTTGTGACAAAAAAAAACAAACAAACAAAAAAAAACGTGTTTTATGGTTTCTTTTGACTTTCTTAATTTCAGGAATTTCATTCATGCAGCTTTGGTGTAGCTGATTATTATTATGAGTTGTAATGCAGATTTAAACTTGGTGCTCTGTATTATGCCAAAATCTGGACTGTGCTCTGCAAGAATTGTGGTAGGAGTAGGCACAGTCAGCTCTGTAACATCATTTAAATACTGTCTGCTGCTTTAAACCTGAATAAAGAAACTGTCAAACTGTCGCCACTGCTTCAGTGTGTGCCTCACTCATACTCTGCGAAATAAAGTGCTTATAACCCTTTGTGACTGACATTGTTACATCATCTCTCCTTTTCTTTTGACCTGAAGGAGGCTAGACCCAGCTGAGCGTCCCCTGCATATGGTCTATGATTACCTGACAGCTCTGGGCTACGCAGACCCAATGCGAGTGCAGCAAGAAGCGGCTAACTCAGACCTTAGCTGTTTGATCCGATTCTACAGTGGTGAGTACCAACCCACAGGGGCCCATCATCTCCAATCTTTACTTTCTGCTGCTGCTCAGTGGGATCTGACAGGAGCCTTATGTCTTCCTCTGAAAACAGACCTGAGGGCCTGAAACCAGGTGAAGCAGGTTAAACATTCAGGAAATTATTTCATCCAACCCTCTTTTAAACTTTGGCATGCTTGTGTGTATGTGTGCAGAGGGCAGCACACACCCATCATTGCCTTATGATAAGTGACTGACCATCCATCACCCGGTGGTATCCCTCCACCCCCATGAAGTTCCTTTTACCTTCTGCTGTCATAATACTTTCATTGAGCCAGGACTAGACTGACTTAGTGGGTCTTTGTTGCTGTGATGCATTATTGTTCTGGATGTGATTCTTCAGAGAAACCAGTAATATGTGTTTTAATTAAGCGTGTGTCTTCATACAGTGCATAGTTAACACAAGAAATGTGACTCTCTTACAGTAGCAACGGTTAAAGAGTTTGCCATGAAGGGTGAATGGTGAGCAATGTCGTGTAATGTGCTTCTACTTAATATGGCAACTGATGTTCCTGCTGACTCAGTGGAACGCCTTGTGTTTGGGGCTTGGAGCTGCTTTCATGCTGCACTGCCAGAGACAGGGGAAGACTGAAGAAAACCACAGCGTCTAAAAGGCTCACATGTATTTCCTCCCACATTAAGTACACAAATCTCCCTAAATTGAAAAGCAGCTCTGCCACTGAATGAAAATCTGAAAGAAACAAAAATCTCTGCAGATTTGCAGTGAATTTCTCTGGCTGACTCAGCATTCAGGAGCTGACTTCAACAGATCTTTAGAAAAGTGTGGTATGAGATTGAAAAACACTTAAATTGTGGGTCAAAGCCTACTTTTTCTGTTCGACTGAATTTTTCTTCTTCAACTGTTTATTATGTTGAAATGCTGAGCATCGGCATTTGAACACAATTTGAGCATTGCTGGAATATGATGCTCAGCTTTTCAGCATCCTGCATTTGCTGAAAGAAATGCCCCCCACCTCACCCCCCACCACCACCACCACCGCCCTCCAGTTTAATTACTGTAACCTGTTGAACTATTTTTCATGATTAAGAAAATGTATTATCTTTGAGACAAATTACAGTCATCCCAAATAACTTTTTTTCAAGGCTTTCCTTTTAATTCAACTTTGAAAACACTTGAAAAAACTGTTTTCTTTCATTAATGCATGAATAATGGCCTTATTTTTAGAATTTTAAAAATTGCCCATTCAAAAGTCTTATCCGTCAATTACCCTTATACACAAATACCAAAGAGAAGTAAACAATGCACAGTGATTATTGTCTTTGACCAGAACAAGAATTTGGTCATTCAAACCACAGCCTTCTCCTCATGTTTGATTGGTGACTCAACTTATGGTTTGTTTAAGTGTCTCAGCTCCCTGTCATGGTGCCCTCAGTCTTATTCCTGGTCCTTTTGTGTCCAGTGGACAAGCTGAACTGTTGCTTCCCCTTTGTCAGCATGAGAGCTGGTCCGATGTTGGATATTATCAGTAGTCAGGCCACATTGGTCAGAGTCTAGCCAGGCCCCTCAGAGACTTCCTGCCTCCTTTTGTCCACTCATGGGAAAAGAGGGACCAGGCATGACTGGTACTTGGGCACATGACACACTGCCAAGGCTGAGAAAACAACTTGATTTGCCCCTCAAGCTGGGAAGGTAATAAGATGTAACTGTTTTTGGAGTATAACAATTTGCATTTAGGGTGAATTATTTCAATATATTCACTCTTTCCTTCGATGCTGGTGTTCAGCAGCTCTCCTGTCATACTGCTTCACTAGAAGACCTCCGATTTTGGCAGCACAAAGAAACGCTGGTTTCCACTGCCCCCACAGCAGTGCTGAAGGTGGGCTGTGATGTGTTGTTGAAACGCACAACAGCAGCCGTGCTCTGAAATCCTTCTCCCAGGTGCTAGCTTGTCTAACAGCTGCTGTCAGAGGTAATGATCTGACTAAGCAGGTGAGGAAAGCTGTGGTCCATCAGTGAAGACTGCTACTGCTGCAGAACCATCTGATGTGGTGCACTGTGTCAACTATTCTTTTGGGGTCTTTGAAAGTCTGCATCAACTTTCACAAACCTGAAGGCATTCACAGTTTAAATATTAGTCTTTGCTGGTAGATTAAAGCATTGCCAGTTTGAGTCTAATGGTAAAGTGTTTTCAGATAACAGTCAGAAACCACAGTACAATGAGAGTTGTTTTTTGTTGATAATTTAAACTGGGTCTGAGAAAGACAAAAAAACAACAGAAAACAAATGTGTTGATTAATAGTGGTTTTAGATGTAGATGGGCATTTCCTTACATTTTTTTTTCTGTTGTCCCATACATTATTTTCTTTATAGCCATTGGCATGCTCCATTGTCAGCTAATTCATGATATTCCAAAATCCCTTTATTGGTTCAGCAAAGTCATCTCTAACCTTTTCAATCCCCCCGCTTCCCACACATGCACCCTCCTGCTGTGGTGCACAAATGAGAAGAAAACAAACATGGACAAGGGAGTAAACATTTCTAAATGCTGACTTAATAAAAATCGCCTCTAATGAAAACAACTGCAGTGACCTGAGGGGCCGGTGGTCCTCTGTGTCAGCCCACACAGCTGCAGCACACTCAAGGCCTGCTGTAAGCGCCATCATTGGTCAACCGGGTGCTGATCCACCTCTGCCTGGGTGATCTTTCTCTGTACTGTCTACAGCTCACAGTTTACCCCAGACCCATGATCAGTGTCGAAGCAGAAAAAAATGAAGTCATTTGTGAGTGGAGTGAACTCACCTAGTAGATTACTGATAATGCTGTCGTTGGTTTCGTAACAGAAATGATATCACAGCCTGAGAAGACATAGACAGTGAAACAGTTTCGAAAAAGTCTAAAGCCTTCTTGTTTATTGATGATTCTTGGATAACCAGAATATAAGAAAATGTTAACAGTGGTGCAGTTGTACCGAGATTTAGGAAGAAAAATGAAACTGTATTCAGATCCAGGTTCCCGCAAGATTGCTTTGAGCAACAGAGATCTCTGTGGTTTCCTGTCTTCCCTGCCCTGTAATGTTTTTTAACTGTGATGCAGCTCTGCTTCTTCTACAGACACTCACATCTTATGCATATGGCAGGTTTTCTTATTAGATGGCTACATGATGCACTGTTTTATTGCATCTGCTTTCAAAGCTTTGTTCACCTGTGTATCAGCTGTGTTCAACTAAGTGCACACTTACTACACAGTTGTCAATAGCAAAATTATATTTATAGCCCAAAGTTAAAAGGACTGGGGTTTTTTTTTTAAATAGAGGTAAACAAGGACCACCAACAGGAGGCATCTGGGAGGTGGGTTGAATTTGAATTTGCTGCCAAAAAGAGCCTGCTGTTCTGAGTCAAATCAGACTGTGTTTCCGCCTCCACTGACCCCCTACTGCATGCTATCACAATCTATGCAATCTTGAGCAAGACAAAAAAAGGCTCTGAGATACAGGGAGTATTGTGTTCAACTGAGTGCTCAATAGTTGCATTCAATTCATCTTGTAAGTGATTAAAAACAGATTTAAGAAAGTACACACACTCTGATTAAGCCTGGGAGCTACTTATAGCACCAGCAGAATGAAAATTTAATGTTATCTTTGTGGGGTTTAAACCATCATTTTACCACAGCTGACTCCAGGCCTCAGAATTATTCATCCCTTTGCTTTACTTTGTTTCACACCTCATTCCTCCCTGAACTCTCTTGATCTCTCTTCCCCCTTTTCATGTGTTTCTCCTTTATTGTTCAGTGATAAAAGATCAGATTTTGACCCCTTGTGGCTTCATTGCTTATAGGTGAGGTGTCACTGAGTTTGCTGGTGAGTGAAGGCTGTAGCCACACTTAAGGTGAGCAAAGGACAGATAAGACATCCTGCTATCTCCGATCCGCCTCTTGTCACACTGTCCGTGTGGTTTGGCAGCTTCTCTAAATCATTACACTAGTTTTGTAAAAGCAGCATGGTCTCACTGCGGCCTTCTCCCCCAGCCCCCTGTCGCTTGGACAAAAACATCCTGCTACAGAAAACAGTGTTTTACAACATTTATGATCCCGTCTCTAAAGCCCTCGGAAACCACAGGGGATGGTAAACACGATGTGTCATCAGTGGGGTAGGATTGATTTTGCTGGTTGTCTGCAGAAATGTTGATGGAGACGGTTGTTGGAGACAGTGCAGAGGTTTACCCTCTCAGACTGGACTTACATTTTGCGAACAACCTGTTTCCCTGGCAACTAATGGCCCCAACAGACCTTGAGGGATATCATGTGTGTTTGTTTTGGGAGTTGGCTCTTTATGGCTTGGACTTGTTTGATATTGCGTAAATAGGCCAATGATTTTCAGATGAGTGGTTGTATTGATATGGAAGTGTTAAAAGCAGTGTGGGTCATCTGTGTGGATGTCTGTGCTTACACAGTGAATGTGTCTTAGCTGGAGATTTACTGTGCATACCCTCATATTAAAGGACAGATCAAGATTTCTGGTCCTACTTTTTTTGTCAATACAAAGATTTTGCTAGATGGTTTTGAGCATGAAAATAAGTTTTGCATCTTGAAACCATGATGACATCTCTTTACTTCATTTAGTACTTTTTAGTTTTTTATCAAAGTTGCATTGAAGCATCCAGCAGGTTGTTTTTCCAAGGGGTTTATATGACAAAGCTGCCTTACACTGACCTTCCCTTTCAACTCTCAGCCCTGGTCTTGAACTCCATAATGTTTCTGATAGTAAACTTCTTTTACAAGTTCTTCAATAAAGTGGACATACAACTTGCCATGTGATGTTTTTCCTTCACTTTAAGAAGGAAACTGTTGGGATTCATTGCATGGACTTGAGAATGAGTCCAACTATGACATGAAATCCTTGCCCCTTATAGTTGAGCTATGTGTTGTGGCAAAACAACCTGAGCTTCAAAAACCATAAATAAAAAGGTTATTGTTTGTGTTCTGGAGGTAAAAGAGGTTGAACTAATAAAGCATTTTACTGAAAATGTTAGTTACAGCTGAAAAAAGGAGCCACATACACTTAAGATGCCTCACCTCTCTTGAAGATGAGACCCTGTATCTCAGTGAGACACAAATAAAGGTTAAGATAATTTTTTTGGCAAATGGATAATGAGGAAGTCTTAATTTGAGTGTGCGTGCGCCAACTGAACAGGCTGCCTGTTACCACTGCTCCTGTTTGTATTCTAACTTTTTCGTTCTTGATTTTTATCTTATCACCCTTTACTTTTTCCCAGCCGTGCCCTCTCAATCCAGCCCCTTGGAAGATTTTTCACAAATTCCCTGCTGGGATTAGTAAAGAGTTTCTGATTCTGATTCTGATTCTGATACTGCCATCTTTGACTGCTAGAGAGCTTCAGTGTCTGGTGCCTGAAGCAGACTGGTTCATAGCCTTACAGTTTCATCTCCAGCTCCATGTTCAGGTGCTTTCTCCCATCAAATAGTTTCATACGACCCATCACTGACCCAGTAAGACACCGTGTCTCCAATTATCTTTTCACATGAGGGGAGGACCATGAACCAGTCATCACGATTGATCTGCCTGCCCAGCCCATTTGTTGTCAAAGGCACTTGACCCGCTCATTACCAGCTTTCCCGCCAAAGAAAAATATGAGCAGTCTTTCATTTCATTTGGACGCCCTTGTGAAATTAAAGTGAAGGTGTAGAGAAAGAGCAGGGCAGACGGTGTGAGGAGGAGCGAGCAGATTGCCAGTGAGAGCCTCTGAGTGGGAGGAAGCATAAGTTTAAGAAAAATTGAACAACTGAGGACATAGGATGAGGCAGTGTCTCCGCTATGCTTACTTGACCCAGCATTAACCTGAATGTACTTTTGAAGCCTGGCAGAGATGCTGCTATCTGATATGTCCTTCAGATCTGGCCAGCTAAGGCTGCCTGCACTGCAAGTTGGCATAATTTAATTGAAAAGAGTGAAGTTTGATGTGACAAAGCCCTGACTCATTCATCAATATGACTAATGCTTGGCTATTCTAGTGAAAGCTAAGAGAGGGAGGTGGATGCATATTCATGCAACATTAATGGGACAGACTCACAGTTTACCTGCTATTCTAATCATCTTTACCATGTTGATAGGCATTTTGATGAACAGGTCCACGTCTGCTCTGTGAAGCAGAGGAGGGATTATTGGTGCACAAAAGAAGAAAACAAGTTTGTCATTGAAAAGAATGAAGGGGACAGTAAAACTGAGCAACAATGGATGACAAGTCACACCCAAATCCAACTCCTGTCCATATCTTCACAAACTGCCTGAAGGTTTTTTCCCCCTTTATTTAAAACATGAGCATAACTTCAGGTTATAACCCTTTAACCTCAATCTGTTCTGTTTCCAATCTACAAGGACTTGTGGGGGAAGACAAACAGATTTTATTGAAATGAAATGAAAAATACTATATTTTTTAGATTGTAACCTTGAAGTGAGTATTGACCCATTACTAAAAAATCCATCAACAATATATTTCCATCAGTACATTCAGATTTAGAGATGGTCAAATGTCATCACTGAGCTGATTTTGTATGTTTGTGTACAATTTTTAAGCTACAAGTGATAACTCAAGAAAGACACCCAAAATAGCATAACTCTACTTCAGCTTTGAATTATTTTTCATTTATAGTGAAGCTAAATGGACACGTTTCTTTGATAAAATAAAACCTGTTTTTTGCAGCGACAAAAGTCCAGATAAACAGAATATGAGACAACAGGGCAGTGTCCTCAAGTGCTGATGCAAGATAAGTTCCTGGTAATAATAAGCTGAAGTGACTAACATGAGGTGATATCATTCTGACCTGTCTGTATGACTTCATTTTCTGGATGCCTCTGTCCCTAATGTCAGTGCATGACATCTGCTGTTAATTAAGTGATATTGTTTATAGCAGGAGGGAGTGGGGGTCCTTGTGCATTAGATTATGATCTGTAGATCAACTCTTAACCCCTGTGTGTGGGCCTTTCCTTTCAGAGCGTCCAGTGAATGCAGACCAGCAGGAGAGGACCCTTCTGAAAGGCGTGTTCAGCGTCAGGAAGGGCAAGTCACAGCTGCACAAGTGGGCGGAGCGGCAGGTCATCCTCTGTGGCACCTGTCTAATTGTGGCCTCTGTCAAAGACAGCCTGACTGGGAAGATGCACATCCTGCCCCTGGTGGGAGGAAAGGTAAGAGGTCACTGTTTGTCAGTCATACAACCGTTCACTTTTCACACTGCAACAACACAGATTGGTTGAACATCTGGATGGGGTTGATGATAGACTTTCACTTAGTTTTGAGATCACCCCCTGTTTATCCCTGATTAAAAATAGTTTACTCTGAATCAAATAGTTTAATAGCTTAGTAGAGAAGACAAGACAAGAGAAGACAAGAGATATTCAAGAATAAAAAGGAAAAGTACAACAATGTCCAGAAATATAGGAAATAATTTTTTCGGAGACACAAGATCTTTCCTTTTTATCAGAGTTAATGTGAAGTATGCATGCACATGTTGAATAAGGGGCTTTCTAGGAAGTTGCAAATGAGCCATTCCATAACAATATGTCAAGACTATTGGTCCAGTTTGTGTAATGATGACTGGCCTCACATACAAGCCCTGGACACAAAGCATGAGGAAGAGTCTGGTTGAAATAGAACGAGAGTGATTAGTGATGTGAGGGGTGAGCAGAGTGACTTGAAGGGTTTGGCCCTGATGGGCTGGTTAGTGCCGGAGCATTTGGTGAAGGCAGACGTGTCTCCAGGTATGTGTTCTTATAGTATTTCTGTCAATACTTTGATTTTCCTCAGACTCATCTTTCTCCTAACTTTTGTTTCTTGGAGCTTGGTACCAGCAGTTTAGTGGGCTCTGAACTTTAAGGGAAGAATAGTAGAACAGAGAGTCATCAGCATAAAGACAGACACTGTTGGATTAGTTTTCAAATTCAAAGAAGGAGCAATTATTGGTTAATAGTTTCCAAAGCAGAATAAATGTTGAAAATGTTGTCCCATTGTTGAAAAAAAAAGTTACTTAGATTTATTACTCAGAGCGCTTCTCAAGATAAAATCAGCCTGTGGGTTGCCAAAGTTTGCCATCCAACTCTTGTTTTATCTCTGTGTTTTTTTCTTTGTTTAGGTGGAGGAAGTGAGGCGGAGGCAACACTGTCTTATGTTCAGCTCAGCAGGATCCCAAGCGCAGACATACTTTGTCAACTTCGACACGCTAGTAGACTACCAGAGATGGCATCGGCAGGCATCAAAAGTAAGCAAGAACACGTTTTACAGTGTGTACAGGGTGCAGTACATGTGTCTGCCATGTGTCCCCTCAGCAGAGGTTCATTTATTCCCACTGGACTTTACTGAAATCAAATGCGATGTGTTGGAACTACACTTTCCTTCTCACTGTGAGTTAACCAATCAGCAGCTACCTCCCTCAGTGTGTCTGATTGGCTCCACAGAGACGGATTCACAGCAGAGACTGGCTTTGATTGAAGAGCACAACTCTGTTCACACAACTATCTTTGCCACTTCTATTTGGAGGAACTTCTATTGAGTTTCTCTTCAGAAAGGTCCTCAGTGGAGCTAAGTTATATAAGTTTTTGTTGATTTAAAAATGCTACATGACCCTATGCTATTTGTGGTTTTTTACTGTGTAAAAGTCTTGCCAACTCCTCACAGCTGTTCATCAAAAAAATTCATTGTTTCTCTTCTGCTCTGTTGCTTTGTCTCTAATATCCTAATTAATGGCTATTCTTCCACGGCTTCTTCCTGGAGCTGAACAGCCTCTGTGAGAGCCTCCACTGAGGCACAGCCAGCATACAATTAGCCATGGACGGACAAAGCCAACTGAAAAAAAAGGGAAATCCAATTAGCTGCAGATTCATGCTAAGTCCAGGATCTCTCTAGACGATGGTGGTATGGATTACTGGGTTAGAGTGGCCTTCTAGTGCCCTGTATTTAGAGTGAGACTTAGACAATGAAGAACCAGGGTGATGACCGATGAAGGCTTTTGGGAGATTGAGGCCAACGTTTATGCTACATTGCATACATTTCAAGAGAGTGTATGTGCAAGAAAGGAAGTTACCGGGGCGCGGATGGCCTGGTGGATGTGGCCGCGCGCCATGGGGCTTGCCCTCGAGCGGGTGGCCCGGGTTCGATTCCCGCCTGTGGCCTGTTTCCCGCATGTCATTCCCCACTCTCTACCCCCCTTTCCGGTTCTGTCCACTGTCCTCCTCACCTATCCAATTAAAGGCAGAAAAGCCCCAAAAAATATCTTTTAAAAAACAAAAAAGAAAGGAAGTTAGCAAGTGCATTTGTACTGCAAAATGAGTTTGCAGGGATATGCTGAACACTGAAGGGTTGGACCACTTAATAGAAAGTGGAAAACTTGTATGGACCCAGGAAACAACAGTGTGTGTAGAATATATTCTTGTGTATGGGAATCCTTGCTACCAAAAACGATTAAGACAAATGAGATGAAAGGCTGGCTTTGAAATTGAATTTGTGCTGCTCCTGTAAAAAGAACTTTGCTGTCAAAACCAAAAGAAGAGTGACTCACATCTGCTGCGTCAATATGTTGTTAACTTCCTTTCATAATCTTGCAATACAACCAGATCTAATTGGAAATTAATTTCAGTCTTATTTTGAAATGTATGTCTTTTATGATAACCATTTGAGATAGATATAGCATACAGAAACATGGACAATTTTGAAAATCTCTTGCCAATAACAACTTGAAATGAAATATTTGTACAAACTATTGAAAACAACCTTGAACTGAAATTGTGAAGTTGGTTTAATCATTGAATATTACTTCATTAATCTATAAATTCATATACTCATAGGTGAAGCTCTGCTAACCTTTTAAAAGTCAAAGCAGCACAGCGAGGCTGATTTACTGCATCAACTTATCATTGATTCTGTGTTTGACATCATTGAATTTGAAGTATGATGGCTGACAGGGTGAGAGAAGTCCACCAAATGCTACCTGACTAGTTTGGTGTAGATACCGAGATGAGATGATAAGCAGATAGATAATCTTGTTCAAGAGTTAGTGATGATGTATACATGTGTTTTTCTGTCAGTGCTTAATTAATTATTATATAAATGATCATTTTTCTTTACCCCTCTTTGAGTTTTCCATCCATCAAGCATCCATCATCCCTTACACCACCACATCATATTCTATTAGAGGCATTGCTTTGCTAAACTGGCGGATGAGTAGTTTTGCAGGAGATGAGTAGATATGTGTTTGTCATCTCTAAAAGCAATGACGTGATGTCATGCTCTGCTGAGCAGCCGTCCTATTTTCTGGGTTGCTGTGCTCCGTGCAGCCTTGAAGTTAATGGAGGAGCCTTTCGTCAGACTGGACTGGATGAGCTCTACTAGGTATATCCAGCAATGTTTGTTGGCCTGTAAACGATCTCTGGGATGATGGAGGGTCTTAGCAGTTGTGTTCTGTGTAAGACAGATGTGCGAAAAAGCTGTGTATCTGTTCTGCAACTGCAGAGGGAGATCTGGGTTATGCTGGACAAGCACAAAAATCTCTCAGTTGTGTTAGTGTTTCTGCTTGTGAGGACATAGTGACTCTTGCTTTTATTCCTTGCAGTCTTACTCTATTTAGACTCATTAAAGAAGTGTAATAACATTACATTTATGCTGTTATATAAGGCTGAACTCATTTTAGAAGGGGATCTCATAGACCAGTAATTGAATGTATGTATATGCAGGTACATGTTTGTTAAGGTGAGAACGAGAATGACAAGTTACAGAATAAATCTGCTTCACTTTTAATTCCATATGATTGTGACTCTGGCATATAAACTCCACTGAACTGGAAATTAGGGTAATGTGTGTCTAAAGTAATATCTTGGTGAGGTAGCTGGCTACTTGCGTCAACTGAGGCCAGTATAGTTGCTACCACAGTCTATTGTCGCAGCATACTTAAGATAAAATCACTGAAAGTTGCCTGACTTGATGCTTGATGTATCTGGTTTCTGAGTTCATAGCAGCTCTAGATATGAGTTAGAAACATGTCAGCTATGTCTTGCTAATACTGTTGATGCTAGAAGAAAGAAAATTGAGAGGTTAAGACTTTAGCCTTTATTTGAAACCCACCGATAACACAAAAACTGTATACAATTTGGTTTTAGAAAGGAAAGATATTTGATATCATAGGTGATAGCTGTTAAATAATCTGCTCAGGTGAGACAGCTCTTTTAGCCCTTGAATTGTCTGTTCACAGGAGTGTAGAGTCAGTACTTCAAAACACAAAAACAAAAAATTTCTCCTAAAAACCCATACTGTTTTACAGTGCGATACAATATGGACTTAGAAAATCTCATTTTAAGTGCTGGGTAACTCACTGTTTGCAGTGTTTGTCCACATGTGTTTGTACAGGTGGTGTCTCAGACAGTCAGCCTGGTGGACTTGTCGTGCTACAGCCTGGAGACAGTACCTGAGTATCTCTTCTACAGTCAGGACATCACTCACCTCAACCTGCGACACAACTTCATGAGCTCTCAGGGCCCTGGAAGCCTGCTCAACCTCCCCAGGTAATCACCCAGTATTAACCCAAACAGTCTCTTCACAAACACTTGCAAATGGATGTAGAAGGTTCTCTTTCAGGGGAGAAGGGTTGGTATTGTTGAAATGTTTTGGTCAACACAAATTCCTCACTGCAGTTTGAGGCACCACTCTGAGCACCTGCCTCTACTCATTAACAATTTATCAAACTTGTGCTCCTGCCTTTACAATGATGGTACAATATTTAGTCCTGCACCGTGCCTAGCTGTAAGTGTTGGGTCCAATTTTAGATAGGTACTGGCTTTGACAAAGAAATGATCTAGGATGATAAATCACAATCCCATTAAGGACACTTAGCTTTGGTCTTCACTATTTTACTATCATTCATAATATTTTACAGTTACTTTTAGACTTGTTCTGTAGTAAATCATCTGGTATGTTTGTTATTTTTCAGCGTTACTTGTTCTTCAAGTTTTAGAGCTTTTAAAGAGTGTTATAGTAAATTTCAGCATGTTGTTCTTATTAGTCTCCTAAAGTTATTGTCACAAGCTTTCTTGCTACTCAGCAGTCTTGGTCTTTAACTCTGATTTTAGAATTTTGATGCTCTTGACGTAACTATTTCATTTCTCTTGCCGATCACATATTCTATGCCAGATGACAAAACAGAGTGGGTCCATATTGTACGTCATCCATGAGGCAGGACAGGGATTTAATTTGTTTATTTTTGTACTTGAAATTGAGTTTTCTTGAACAAGCTGCTTATTTTCTGTTAAGTCTGTTTGTGTCTGCCACATTATGTTACTGTCACTTGAGGAAGATCAACACGTTAGTTACTTGCATTCCTACATTTCTGATGCCTCATCCACACTGTTTTTGTATTCATAAGGGAGATACCGGGAAAAAGAGAAATCATTTGCTTTCGGCTACCTCCATCACTCACCACAGGATCTTCATCTCATACATAGATGTATTTGACTGGCCAGTCTTAATTCAGAAATATCATTCACTGGTTCCAGTAAGTCACCAATGAGGTGATTTTAAATACTTTTCAATATGAGCTCCGTCTCTTTTTGGCTGCCGAGCCTCTGACTGACTGTTTCCAGCTGCTTACAAAGCAGTCTTAATAACATGGTGTGAGCCCAAAGCACAAATAACAGCACACCACTCCCACAGTCAGCTAGTGGGAAATGAACCTAAAGGACTTAATATCCACAGTGTTCACTTTAGATTTCACCAACCTGTGTTCGGCCTCAGCTTATTGTTCACTCTCTTTCATCTTCTAAATTAACATTTTTAACATGTTTGTCCTGTTACTGCACAAATACTTCAGCAGATGTGAAGTTGCATGTATGCCATGGTAGCAGATCAGCTAATATGCTGGTGGATGTATGTTTTATTGATTGTTGATGCAAATTCAATGCTACATTTCACCTTTGTGTACTTTGAGTGTAACTTTGATGTAGCCTAGTATTGCTTTTTAGGCAAGACATGGGTTCATCCCTGCCGATGCCCTCTTTTGTTTTAACTTTTCTTACAGGTGCTGGAGCAGTGTTGTGTGACAGTGTTTCTTACACTGTATACGAAAGACAAGGAAAAATGTCAAGGAATGTCAAAGAAAATCAAAGGGGGAGCAATCTTTTTTCATGGTTTTGAGATTAATTTATTTACCCCCTCTCCCTCTCTCTCTTTTCGAAGGTTTTCTCAGCTGAAGAGCCTGAATATGTCTCACAACCGTCTGGGTGTGTTCCCCGAGAGTGTGTGCGAGATCCTCACTCTGACTGAACTCAACCTCTCCTGTAACAGTCTCCATAACATCCCTGCGCAGATAGGCAACCTTCAGAGGTGTGACATGGTGACTCACTGACACACATGGGGCATCCTACTTTCAGAGAAAGTACAGTTACAAATAGTTTCTGGTTACTATGAACAGAAAATCTTGAAAAAAAATCCAGGAATAACTTACAGCTTGCTATTAAATTTATCTTGATTGAAGAAAACCATTTGTATGTATGAAGTAAAGGAGTGTCCTAACATGCTGACACATTTGTGGCAGCTATACTTTTTACTTATTTGGTTTGAAATGTGCTCATTTAACATGTCTTAAGATGTAAAGCATGTACTGCATGAAGTTTTATTTGTCATTTGTGAAATTACTTAAAGTCTTCAGGCTAAAAATAGCATTTTTTGTCCTATGAATCTATTCCATCTAGGATGCTACAGTTTATCTGCAGCAGGGCACAGGCAGATAACTAACAACACAGTCAAAGAATAAAAAAAGAGAGAAACTAGTGACCGTTTCCTTCTCTGCATCTTTTAGCCTGCAGATGCTGTCTCTGGATGGAAACCACCTCAGCTCCCTGCCTGAAGAGCTGGGTGGCCTGAACCAGCTCAATGGCCTCGGGCTCTCCTTCAACAACTTCTCTCACATCCCTGCTGTGCTGGAGAGATTGAGTGCAGTGGACAAGCTGGCCATGGCTGGGAACAGAGTGGAGAGTTTAGAGTTGTGTACTCTGGCCAAAATGAGCCACCTGAAAAACATCGACCTCCGGTAAGAGGCCAGCCAGGGGATAAACAGCTCTCAGCTTCTGCATTTCCTCAGTTCTTTACGGCTTTCTTTCCCCTGATGGTCAATATGAAAGATGCAGTATGTAATGTAAAGAGACACTGTCAGTCATCCATTAAATACACAGTCACTAGAGAATAACTCTGCTACACCATATATTTTCAAAACCTCTTGCCTTGACAAAAACATAAATATCCTGGCACAAACAGTTGTCCAAGAACAACAGCAATTTCCCATATATGTTTCTAACTCCTCTCAGCATTTATTTTTTATTAAACATTTATTTATAGATGCTGGCTTTGCTGAGCACAACTGTTTCTTTCTGCATTACCCTGCTTTACATCTCCGTTCACACCTGGGAGCTGCCTAGAAGTCACAGGCACCGTTATTTGTCGGCCTCTCAGCGACTCTGAAAGGACAGCTAGGGGCTGAATGTTTTGCTCTGAGGGACTTCTGTATTTTGGGTAATGAAGAGTTGGGGCCTCTTGACTTACCAACTTGTTTGAAGATCAAACCAGAAGCCAGGACTTTGCGCATGACAATGGAATAGTCTAGATAGTTAAGTCGCTGTTTGGCAATAGCAGGCAATGTTAGTCTGGGAAAGGTACATCTGTGGTGGATGGGCAGGCAAGTAGCTCTTATAAAAAGTTTAGTTTACCAAACAGTATAGATGAGATTAGAGGATCCTGGATCTTAAGTGAAATGTTGGCTTGCCATCATAAACTTAGTTTTTCTCACTTTGGTCCTCAGCTTTTCATTTTTTCAAAGATATGCTGTTAAATAGTAGTTATACATTATATATTTTATATTATTATAAAATAATAAAAGGGAGGAAGAAAAATTAGTGTCATCTACTACTGTGTCATCTAAACACATTATCTTGGTTTCCATTGTTGAATTTGTGATGAAACTTGAGGGAGTGGTATTTTTAGATTTTGTCAAATGTGTTTCATAAATCTCAGTTCAATGTATTGTGACTTTAATAGGAATGCTGCATTATTTAAAGTTTTTTATAGAAACAATATTTCACTATTTCAAACAAGGCAAAAAAAAATATAATACAGTGCAAATTAGCATCTTTCTTGCATAATTCTGGGTTTGTCTTCAGCTCATCATTCAGACTTAATGGAAGCAGACACATCATGTTTGCTGTTATAATTTAATTTCTTGAATGTTTACATGTTTTGTTAACATGTTTTGCATGTGCCATGTATACATCTATATGCAAGTATTTTCTTCTCTCAATTGTGACAGCAGAATGAGTCATCATTTTCTGTGCGATTTCCGAATAAAGCTCTTTACAAAACTCATTTCTCAGCTCCAAGGAGAGTAACCAGTGTTATTTCATCTCCTGCCCTCCCTGTCAAACACAGATTGAATGGGCTGCGCTGTGTGAAAACAGAGGATCTAGAGGCAGTGAGCCAGGTGACCCAGCTGGACTTACGGGACAATTGCTTGGAATCACTAGACCTGAGCTCCATCTGCAACCTGGAGACTCTGCATTGTCAACGCAACCAGCTGGGGACACTCACACTCGGCGGCTTCACTCTGCGCATGCTCAACGCCAACAGCAACCGTGAGTCAAATAGAGCATCAACTAGCTGCTGTCATTCCCTTCCTGGCTGTTTGTCTGGATGCATGTTCATTCTCCTCCCCCCCTGTGAAACATTCACCATTTAAACACATAAATGAACAGCACAGATGTTTAGCTGCTCTTTGATGCTTTATCTGCCCGCAGGCCTCACAACAGTCAACATCTATCCAGTCCCTAACCAGCTGACACAGATGGACCTATCACAGTGAGTTCTGGCTGAGAATAAGGAGTGTCCATGGTCTCTGTGTTCACAAAATTTATAACAGAGGCTCTCAAGTCTAAAAATAGCATCAGCATTATCTTGTTATTCGTGGTGCTAAATGGAGATATAAAAATATTTGGAGATATAAAATGGATATCAATTGTCATTTTGTTGAATCCATTAAGAAAATCTAAAGCAGTCTATTTTTATTTTTATTTCCATTAAAACTGTGATTTATTTCTCAGACTTCTTCTTTTTGGCTTGTTTAAAGGGGTTGCACAGATCTCCTTTGTCACATAAGCTGTTCCAATGAAACCTTGTCTGCCTCTTGGGTAACATCATTAAAAGATTTGTGAATCAGAAAGGGTGACATCTAAAACCTTGAACCAAAGTTTAATATTTCACTCTCTTGATTTTCATTATCCATGTTCATAAAGCACTGGCTGTAGGCCTGCTTATGAGCAGTAAATGGTTCTGTGTCTGGGGTTACATAAGCTTTTTTGTGTTTATGAATGACCTCTTATAAGGCCCTAAGTACTGACTCATCAAACTCACATTGTTTATTAAAATGAAGGATGTTAATTTACCACACATTTAGAAAAATGTATTTGATTTAAAAAGGAAAATATCAACTCTGCTCAATTTGAGTGTTTGTGTGCGTCTTTCTGTGTGTGACTGTGTGTGTGTTGAGACAGGAACCTTTTGGAGTACCTCCCAGATTGGGTGTGTGACTGCAGAAAAATTGAAATGCTGGATGTCACGCACAACCTCCTGTCAGAGCTTCCTTCTAGGTTACTGACCTTTTTCCTATTTCCTGAAACATTTCTGTGGAGAGTTGAGGATGTATTCATCTTTGTGTAATTGACAGATTACTTTGCTGTCCTGAATAAAAGGACAGGTGTTTCATCACACACTGTCACACTTGGGTACTGTTCACTCTATTTATCCAACTGCTTTCTGGATTTTGTTATTTTGTTTCTTTTGGTACCATAACAATTAAAAAAATAAAAACATCAGACTATCAAAGTCTACTCACCATCAACTACTTTAAAAAATAACCAAACTAAAGGAAGTGGGACAAGTTCCCATCGTTCATTTTCAGCCATCCTAACTCGACACAGGCATTTGCATTTGAATAAAGCATCAGGGGAGCTTCAGAGATAATATTGTTCTACCCACTGTACCCACTCATGACTTTTTTGAGGGTTTCAGGAGAGAATTAAATGCCACTGTGCTGGCCTTTTTTGGTAGATTGGCTGAAAAGGTCACTGTTAGATTAGTTAGCAACAACTCCCTCCCCTTCATTTTCACAAGTAGTCAAGTCTGCATATGACACTATTTCCTTTAGTTTTTTTTCCTTTTTGAAGGTGATTATTTTAACGCTTCCTCTCACTTCTGACAGACTACTCAACAGCTTGAGTTTGAGAAAGCTGCTCGCAGGGAACAATTGCTTGCAGAGAGTGCCTGACCTACTTGACCACATCCCTCTGGAAGTCCTGGACCTCCAGCACAACAAGCTATCTGAGCTCCCTGACAGTCTGTTTTACAAGGCCTTAAAGTGAGTCTCCGAAACTCTGTTTCCCTACTTAATCTTCTGTTTCCTTTTCAGTTCTGTATTCAAACCATTGAAGCTATTCCTCGACTCATCCAGCAGCTGGTTCATCTGCTCTGAGAAGTTTCCATACTGTGTGTTCCCTATTGGTCACAGTTGACCAATCTGTGTCACAGCTCGTGGCTCTGGCTCTAAAGTATAGACTGTATGTAGGGATTGTGGTCAAGATCAATGGAGCATACCAGACTGTAACCGGAGCTTCATTTGCCCTCCTATTTCCTGTGTGGTAAATCACTTAACACCCATTAGCAGTTCAAATGCTCTAATGTACTTTACTGTCTCTAATGCTGAGACGAAATGGCACAGACTGGTCTGTGAGCGATGGGTTTCCTGACATGTTGTCCAGTAGCTTCTCAGCTCACAACAGAACTTTGTTAGACCCTCACCTGTGTATCATCATGAAGATTTTCTCTGATAATGTCTGACAAGACTGTGACAATGATTCTGTCTCTCGTAGGTTAGAGTGACAGGTTTTATTACTGTTTAGCATGTGATTTGCACAGACAGTGACTCAGCAATACCAATTCTATAAGAACCCAGAGGGTTGAAATTGCTTTCCCCCTCCCTGTGTATGCTGAAAAGCATGCAGATAGTCCATCTAATGTCAAAGTATTATTATTATTAATCTCTGAATACTCTGATGTTATTGTTTTTGAAACAGGCTCCAGCAATGGTTGCTCTTTTGTTGACATTTATTCAAAGCTGAGCTAAATTTACAAAAGAAAAATTGGAATAAAATGTTTTTAGGCAGAGTAGGATTTCCAGTATAGATCACTGGATGAAATCCTGGCTGTTACATGTTAATCAGGGCAGATAACTGCATAAAATGTTCTTTCCACTTTTGCATCTCTCTTTATTTGTCTGTCTTCACAGCCTAAAGTACCTAAATGTCTCAGCCAATGCGCTGGAAAATATTCCCCCAAGCAGCCAATCAGAAGAGAGCCTCAGCACCCTTCAGGAGCTCTACTTGACTGGAAACAACCTGAATGAGAACTGCGGTTCTCTGCTGGTTGGTCACCAGAACCTGCGGATCCTGCACATTGCCTACAACCAGTTGCTCTCCTTTCCTGCCAGGTGTGTAAGCTGCACTCCCAATGCTTAAATAAGTCTTTTACATTTTTCTCTGTCTTTATTGTCCTGTTCATGTCATTTTTTTCCTGTTTTGTATATCTTTCAGTAAGCTGAGTAAGCTTGAAATGCTGGAAGAGCTTAATCTGAGCGGCAACAAGCTAAAGACTATCCCCTCCACGGTGTCTAGCTGTAAGAGACTGCACACTCTTATTGCACACTCCAACCACATCACTGTCTTCCCAGAGATCCTCAACCTGCCCGAGATCAAGGTCAGACTTTTATCACTTATCATTTAACCAACCAGTGTGTTTGTGTGTGTGTGTGTGTGATAAAGTTGTATCTCATGTGTGTTGTGAACGTTTGTAGCTCGTAGACCTGAGCTGTAATGAGCTGACCGAGATCCAGCTACCTGAATCGCTGCCTGCCACTCTGCAGGAGCTGGACCTGACAGGAAACAGCACTTTGACGCTGGAACACAAAACCCTCAACCTCTTCAGGTGAGTCATAAAAGATCCAGAGCAACTAAGTAAAAATTAAGCTTTGAGACCTTTTTATGGTGGGAAGAACTGGTTCATCTGTGTGTATCATCGTCTGGGGATTTTTTTTGTATTTCTTTTTTAGTCACATCCCCACCCTTAAATTAGACCAGAAATCTACCACGACGCCGGGAGACTTACTGAGTGCCTCCACTCCATGGAACCATGGTTACTCTGAAATGAGCGGCCAAAGAAACAAGTGGGTTCTTCTCTGTACTTGCATCACATTGATTGGTTTTCTTATAAATATCAGGAATTTCATTTCTCCGCTGCAGCATACTTTATCTTAAATATTGCACAAAAAGAGTTGTATTGTCCACATAAGTGTACACAAACCTGTTGTATCTGTTTTACCGCTGGATACAATTTTTTTAACTTCAGTTCAGGTTGAGTGCTAATTTGGTGTCTTCCCTCAGCCAAACTTTATGAATTATTCATCATACCATGTCCTTTGCTGTCAGGCAAAAAATTACTCTTCAAACCTTGTTTTGCTGCATTAATTTAAAATATATATGTCTGTTTGGATGTAGCTGTAAAAGCCAAGAGCAGGTGCCTACCACTGAGTCATTGTCTGAATCACCGACAGGCTACTAACACTGGCATCCATGCAGTCAATGGAGCTTCTTCAAAGCTGCTCCTGCAGTGGAGACTAATGATTCTGTTGGAGTTAATGTCTCTAACAACATTAAGTGTAAAACTGAGAGCCTGGTGAACCTGGCTGCTGCTCCAGGGTCACGGCCACCACAGGGGGCCGTACAGCAGTGTCTTTCATCAGCTGTCACCCCTTGCTGTTTCCCTTGACCCGGAGCTCGATGTAGCACGCTGAAGTATGTATGAGGTTTACCTCTGTGTTGGGGCTGCTGAGTCATGTGTTTGTGTACAGGTTGTGTGTGTCTGTTCTGGCCGTCGACCGCTTTGGAGACAGCGTGGAAGCGTGTTACGGGATCTTTGACGGGGATCGCAATGAGGAAGTGCCTCGGCTACTGCAGTGCACCATGGGAGATGTACTGTGTGAGGAATTGCAGCACTCCAGTGTTGACAATGTCTATATGTGCAACACTTTCCTTACTTCACACAGGTAAAACTCATTTTGTCATGCACCTCATTAGTTCGTTTCTTGCCAAATAAACTTCTTTGCAAGGCTTTCCCCAGTGGCTTCGAGAGTTTCTCAGCAGCTTTTTGTGTTTGTGTTGGACAGGAAACTTGGAATGGCTGGCCAGAAACTTGGAGCGTCTGCCTTGCTGTGTTATATTCACCATGAGCCTTCAGATCCAGGAGGCTACTTCAGCCTGACTGTGGCCAATGTGGGCACGTGCCAGGCGGTGTTATGCAGAGATGGGCGACCTATCCCTCTTTCTAAAGTTTACAGCTTGGAAAACTGCACAGAGGAGATGGAGAGAGTTAAACTCAGTAAAGCCATAATTACTGAGGTAAAACACAGCTTCTTATTGGTTTTTATTCCATAAGGAACATAGGAGGCTTTTTATTAGTTGTTAATGTACAGCTCCATGTTAAAAGGTAAATTTTTCTCAAAGCCGATCTACAATTCTAACAGCACTTGTTTTTTTTAATCAGGATAATAAAGTGAGTGGAGTGACATGCTGCTCTCGCCTGTTGGGCTGCTCTTATCTGTCTCCATGGGTGCTCCCGAAGCCCTGGGTGCACACTGAGCTTCTCTGTTCTCGGGATGAGTTCTTGATTCTGGGAAATCGAGCCCTGTTCGAACGTGTGTCCTTCCAGGAGGCAGTGTGCACTGTGCAAGCTGTGCGAGATCCTTGTGCCGCTGCAAAAAAGCTGTGTTCACTCGCCCAGAGTTATGGCTGCAAGGACAACATCGAGGCTGTGGTGGTTTCACTGCACATTGGTGAAGACAGCTGTACCTGTGAGCCTCCTGTCTCTGCAACTGAACCACGGGTTACCCCTCCTTCTTCTGCCTCAGTGCCTGTGACTGTGACCCCAGGTCCAAGTGACGCCCCCACCCTTTCATCCAGCAGCGGTGTAGTCTCTGAGTTCAGCAGTGAGACATCAGCCTCAGAGGTTGGCAGTGAGGCAGGATCCACTGCCTCAGATGAGCACCCATCCTCTGGGCCTTCATCACGCCCAGAGAGACGCTGTAGCTTGCACCCTGCTACTACACTGTGTGGAATTATGGTGCCAGGGGCTCCAGGGGTAGGAACCCATCCAGGCTTGTTCCAGCGGCAGCCTTCCTCTGCCACTTTTTCCAGTAACCAGTCTGATAATGGCCTAGACAGCGATGATGAAGCTCCTCTGGAAGGTGTTATCTCCAATGGCAGTAAGTTGGAAGTAGAGGTAGACATTCACTGCTGTGCTTTCCAGCTGCGGTCAGGAGCCCCTGACAGCCCCAAAGACTTGGATCTTGAAAAGCGAGGCTCTAACTATCCAAACGGCAAAATGCGTAGACAGAACAGCGTGGTGGTTTCAGCTACAAACGGCTGCCTACTGGCTGTATGTGGTAGAGAGATTGCAGACCTCAAGAAGTCTCCTTCCACATCCAGCCTGTTTGGGAAGAAGCTGTCCAATGGCTCTGTAGTTGTCCCTGAGGACAGTCATAATCTCATTGAGGTGGCCCTGGAGGCTCCCAAGAAGAAGTCTGGCTACTTTACTGCTCCAGCTCAGCAGGACCCAGAGGACCAGCTCATTGTGCCTCCTAGTCTAGAGCAGGAAGTCAGAGAGCAGCTGAGAGGGCAGACCACTTTAGTCTCAGTCCCTCCTTTACCTTCCATACCCCCTATATTAAAGGACTCAGTGTGGGATCACCCACATCCTCCTGCATTTGCCCCTAGCATTATGCCAGGTCCAGGCCCAGTCCCCATCCTACAGCAGGAAGTCTATGATACCGCACTCTAGGGGAGACACAGCACAGTGGCGTGTGGCTGCAACTGTGATCGTGCCATTCCTGGATTGAGGTGTTTTCCTCATAAATGTGGGATACTCTGACTCAAGTTGCCATTTCTAGAGGCAAGACAAACCTGAGGGACCTTGAAAGTTACGTGGTCATGTTGCATTATTAATGTGGGGTTAGAGAGGATTCATGTGCTGGCTCTGTGTATCTAGGCAAAAGAAGCCATCAAGATCCCAGTTCACAAACCTGAAAGTTGGATGTGGATGGCTATAATATATCAAACATGCCTGACTTTAAGTGGGACACCTTGTGTGTTTAAGCATGTCAGCAACATTTCCCTTTACTTGGAAAGCAAGCAGGCTAGAGGGCATGTAGGGATTGCATTCAGAGAGGTCAAATCTCCACTGCGGGGACTGCGCGGTCTCCATGGCAGAAGCCCTGAGAATGAAACCTGACAAAGTGCCTACTGCAGACAACTCAGCCTAGAGCCCCCACAAATCAAGACTGTGTCAGGGGGTGAGAGCTAGTTACATTTGAAGGAGGAGTGAGATCTTTTTAAGACCAGTTCTGACCCAGCTCCTGACCCCCCTGTTCCTGTGGCTTATAAAGGGAATCAGACTTCATTAAGTAGAGATGCTCAAAAAGCAAATAGGATTAGAGGATAGAGAGAAAGAAATCTGTATTTATATTGCCAAAATTGTTAAAAGTGGACTTTATTTTTTACATCTTCAAAATAAAACTTCTATATAACAAAACTAAATTCCAAAAAGTGTGACACACACTTGCAGTTACTGGCCAACTGAGATTATACGCTTAGGCTGCTGACATCAACATTGAAAAGTGTTGCTCTTGAGAGAGATGCATTATGAATAGTTGTTTAAAACAATCTATCAACTGGAGAGAGAGAGTATTGCAGAATCCACAAACCTTTATTTTCTTATGTATTTTTGGGAGTAGTGCAAAATCCTGCACTATAACAGATCAGTCTATTAAAATTAAAAATTAGTTCATTGTATGGTCACTGGATAGTTGGCTGGTTGATTGAAAATCATAATATGATTGATATCTGTCACCAGTAAAAGGCACAAAGTTCAGTAATGCAACTGTCAAGAGATAAAGTGAGGTACAGTATTTGTACTGTATGTGATGAAATAGTTTCACTGGTATTAAGATTATACTTTTAAGTGCATCTTAATTTTAAAGGCTGCTACCCTTTTCATTTTCAACGTGTTAACCTGTCTCTTCAGTCAGACTCTGTCATATTTTTCCGCCTTTGCTTTCAAATGCACTACCCACACAACCTGAAATGGTTGGTTGTTTTGGCCAGTCACAAACACAACTAGAAGTGTATTTTCAGGTATTTTGTCAGGACATATTTGTTCTGTGTACACAAGATGTCACAAAGTTTGGGGGCAAAACCTGCAGTTGTACAAGTGCACGTAATTTTGAAACAAGGAAATAAATCTTTCATTTTAATCGTTGTATTTTTCACTCATAGTTGTGTATGCCGCCTGCAGTTCAGGTGGTGATTCTTCTTCATGCAGAAATGTTATCACTTAAACAAAATCACAAGCACAGAGTGCTGCCTTTGTCTTTCAGCTGTTAGTTTTCAATCTGTGTATTTCATGTTTATGAGTGTATTGATCTGCTCAAAAAATAATTTGTCAAACACTCCTTTATCATTTCAAATAACTTCACAAGAAACTCAGTTTGCCCATCCCTGATCTTCTGCACCTTGTGCCAAAAGAGAAAGCAGCTCTGCCAGTGCTGCTGTGCTTAAAAGGAGGCCAAAGTTTGGTAATTGCTCATGTCATTGATTACCACTGATGTATATTTTGCACATTTCTGGCATTCTATGTTCATGACAAAGCTAAACCTTTCAGTGTTCCCTTTTAGCCCCAAAGAAAAAAATCAAATATTTTATTTATAAGACACACCTTTTGTTTTTTTTTGCCACTCATGAGGTTTTCGTGACTTTCAGTGTCTTTATTTTAATTAAGTAGCATCTACGCTCTCTTTGCTCCACATTAATGAGTGATAACCTTAGTGATGAAGCCTTAATTGATGTGAGTCACAGCCATTTTCTGTCTATTTGAAAGATTTGTCTCTTGTAAGAAAATAATCACTGCTAAAGAACTTTGTACAGAGAGACAGTGATACTTACATTTACATTTATTTAAGTCTACAATAAGAGACACAGATCGACAGCAACTATTGTGGCTGAAATGAACTTCAACTGAACATATCACCTCTTTTGTAGGAATACAAAGCCAACAGAATAGATGATCTGAGCTGATCTTTTTTTTTTTTTTTTTGCAGCCAGTTACATCTGCTATTTACAGAATGCCTTGAATGATGCATAATATACCTTCTTAAGTACTCTGTACTGTACACTACATAAGTCAGACCAAGAATCAATGGGCCCCCTACTGGTGGAAGAGTTATTTCAGTTATGTGCCTCTGGTCCATTAGTTATATTAAGAGCTAATTGTTGTTTTTACCATTTGACATATCTGAGTAGGTTTTTGAGAATAACCCCATGACAATAATATGCTACTAGGCTTATTTTACATGATAATTGCTTTGACACATTGCAGATTTGATATAACTCTTGGTCAGTTGACTTAACTAAAGGAGTTTTCTTTCTCTAAAATTGAGAATAGGGAACTGTATTTTAAAATGAGTCTCATAATTTGTTCCTGTCACTTTATTCACAGGACTGTGCTGTGTCTGAAATGCCAAACATGTGTTAGACTGTGGGTTAATCTCCAGTGTCAGAGCCCACTCATGGTTGTGGGAATCTGGACTGATGTAGAGAAACTTGAGTCCAGGTGCACCTGCCACATGAGAGGAAAAAACAAAAGGTAGATCATGATTGTGAATTGTTGCAAACAGACAGCGGGACAATGATGGAAGACTGAGCTGTTTGAAGGAAAAAATGAATCTTTTCTTTAGGTTTTACAAAATATTGGTGTTGACTGATGTGGGGAATTCAATCATACAAATATGCAAAGTGTCAACTGTACATATATCTATACATGTCTTTCAGATCTTCATTTTCACCTTAAACTTTGAGAGCACTATTTCTAAATGTGAGAAAATGCATAGTGACTGATGTGTGTATGATATGTGTCACAGAGATTGAGTGAAAGTGCTGAACTACCCTTTATTTCTTGTCTGAGTTGTTCCCTTCCCTCGGCTCATGGTTTTATTAGTTTGACTCCTCCTTGTCAAGTCACATTCAACATTTCGTGCTCTTCACAACCACCTCAGACTTTTTTATTAACGACTTCTGTGCATCTCCTGGTTGACACTGTAGATCTGCCTCCCATCATGTTCTGTATACATTTTGAACATGAAGTATTATTGAATAAAAATCAATCCATGTACTGGTCAGTGTGCATCTGTATGCCATCCGTGAGCATAGATACAGGAAGAGGGTAGGCAAGGTGTGGCTCAAAAAACTCCCTTTAATTCTTAGATATCTTTCTAAAATGCTCATCCTTCCCTTTGTGCACCAAAGTATAGGCTGTTTATGTTCGAGTGGGTCTTTGTCTTTTTACCTGATGACTCATGTATCACTTGTAAGGAATCATTTCTTCTCTGCACATGTCTTCACAATCCCCTTGTACAACTGCATTACAAACTGTCTGTGTTTCTGTGTAAATTAAGTGCACATGTACAGTTAAGTGTATGCATGCCTGTGTGAACAATGGATTGCGTGTAATTCTGTGTAATGAATGAAACTGACCCGAGATGCTCCAGTTGTTTAACATGTGACCAAAGTAGCCATTGTTAAATCTCACAGTTCCTTTCTCAACATTAATTTTTTAGAACTGCTTAAATATTTTTTTTCTCAATGCCAAGATGCTAATGTTTATTTTTGTATTTCATTGTTTCATGAAAATTTATATTGCCCTCTCCACTGACAGAATATATAGTGGGATTCAACAGTATGTTATTCTAAGGTACTACCAACTATAACAATGTTCAGAGCATGCCCTCAGTATATAAATCAACGGAAAGCATAGAGTACAAACACAATGTGGTTTATTTGTTCAAATTGAGCATATCTAATAATTTAGGTTTGTATTCTAGCATGCAGATTACTGCTAAATTGAGTTTGATATTAAATTATTGTAAAATCAAGCATTAAGGAACAAGACTAACAATAAGCACTTTTGCTGTGTATAAGACAGAATTGTACTCCTGTGATCTTTGAGAGAGGGAGACGGTTGTTTGATTTCAAATGCTGCTATCATTCCCTTTGAGCAGATGAGCTGTTTTTGAATTACCTTTCAGCCACGTAGCAATAAAACTTTTTACTGTGAATTTATTTGGTCCTATGTCTATTTTGCTCATCATTTTTATGATAATTTCATGCTAATAAAAATAATTTAAAAGACTGAATTGTTTTGGTCAGAAGAGGAAGTAATGTTGACAGTGTATTTTCTAATTTGTGACTACATACAGAGATGGGATATAAAGTGATACTTTTCTCTGTTTGTTCGGGTTTTGGATCATTTATTCCATCTAGCAAAAATTATTGCACTGAAGCAGTACTTAAATCTTTGGATCATTATATTTCTACTGTCTTAGATCTGCCATCTATCAGCAAAGTTCAGGATAACCACATACTCAATGAGAAGGGGAGCAGCTACTAAGAAAACAGCTGAGCCAAAACACCAGGTATTAATGTTTTTCTCGTGTCCTTAAGGAGAAATCAAGTCAGAGTCTCAAAATATGAGCTGATCATCAGTCTTAGAGCTCAAGAGCTCAGAAATTACTGATAAATTTAGTATGAGAAACAAAGTAATTAGATGTTACGAAAAGATTAAGGCCTAGATAATCCCAGGAGACAAAACTTGAATAACTTAAAAGATGGCCTTGTTTGTAAAGTAACTGGAGACTTCCCACGTCCTTATTTGTGAGTCAAAGTACTTAATTTTTTTGGGGCAATTGAGCACTTATTTACTTTTAACTCAGGAGTGTTTTCTTTGCCTTAAAGTTAAGAGATTTAGTCACACAAACATTATATTAACCATTTAGGGTATGAAAGATTTATTGCAGGTTTTTATTTATAGAAAAAAATGTCAAGTAAACTGGTGCGTAAACCTGTGGTATATAAAAAACAGTTTAAAAAATTTGTTCAAGGGACTGAAAAGATACAAAAATGTGACTCTCAGAATAAAAGTAACAAAGAATACCCCATATATGATAAAAAATACTTCAAAGTTCTCTTATCACAGGGATTTCTGCACTCTGACCTTTGTTCAAATATATGGGAGAGAAAATCCATGTCAAAGGTTATTGTCCTGATTTATCCTTTGCTTCTTTAGCTCACGTACTGACCTGAAAGCTTTGACAGCTAACACTGCCCCAAAGATGAAAACAAACACCCCCAGCACAGCAAACAGACCCACTGCGATATCTGCACCATGATACTGACACTCAAAGCCCTTGTGCCCTTTGCTCTTATACATCTGCTCTCTCTCCTGACAGATCTGACTGTCGTAGGTTTCCCGCAGCTTGATAAAGAAGAAGGCCAGCGCAGGGATGTAGCCCAGGCCAATCAGGAAGTTGATCAGGGCCTCTCCCAGCAGCACAGGGGGCCAACGGTAAGGCACTCTGAAAACTCCCAGGGCAAGCATGGCACAGGCGTAAATCATCAAAACCCCTGCACAGGCCATGGTGAACACATACGGAGGGCGCTTGAGCTGATGGAACAGCCGATCCAACTCTTTTACTCGGTCTGCATCGGCTCCAGTGAAGGCATTGGCCCCACCAAAGTGGTAATAGTAGACCCCACCCAGGCTGGCCAGGTCTCTGTAGCCTCCATTGTTGCTGTACGGCACTCCAGCACAGATGACGATCAGGAGATTCACAAACAGCTCCATAATCTGACAGAGACCTGGGACACACAAGACAAACATGAATGTGTAGTAAGGAAAAATGTGTGCCCTTTCAAGGCAACAACTGTGAACAGAAAGAAAGTACATTGCAATTAGGGTCGGGCAATTAATCCCAAATTAGATTAAATCGCAATATGGCTTGCTGCAATATTCTAATCTTAGACAATGCAATATATTTTTTTTTTAACCTGAGAGGTGCTAGAATACAAGATGCATTTTTTACAGGAGATGTTTCACATTCTACACCAGCAATAAAAGTAAGTATAAGGTGACTAAAGCGGTAAAAAGGCAAGAAAAAAAAACAGCAAGCAAATTGGGAGTTAACTTGGGAAATAGTCATACAAGAGCAAAAAAGGTCCAAAAGTGGCTACAAAGAGTGGAATGTGACCAAAATGAGCAATGAGCAGTCAAGAGTAGCAGGAAATTTTTCATGGGTTGTTGTCATGTTGTATCTAATGACAATGTTCATTTTCAAAAACTTGTTTTTTATACAACACATGAGATGGGAAGCTTCAAAATAATAGCACAAAAAAAAAATCAATTGCAATAAAGGGAAAAATGATCGCAATCAGATAATTTTTGAAAAATCATTCAGCCCTAATTACAATAAACTGGAATAAATGCATTATACCATATTTTTTTTCATCCATACATTGGATATAAAGAACTAATGCTTAATTTTTGACTTCAAACAACATTGGACTGATGATCCCAGTAAGAAAACATACTTGCCTCTTGATGTTAAAATGTATCTGAGGTTGTAAAGATCGGATTTGTGCTGTTGCCTATAATACTCTCCTTCAGAATGATAAAAAGACTTTCCTCTGGACCTAGGAGAACAGAATTATTTTGATGAGACTTTATTTTCTTTGCAAACAAAGTAGAAAGGAAAACATATTTAAGATAAAATTAGCCCCAAACAACCCAGTCCCCTTTGGTCAGAAGTGTGTGGGAAAGATGTGATGGTGAGCTGAGCTAAAGAACACAGTCCCTTACAGCCTCGAGGGTCCTTCGTGGTCATGGTCTCTGTAAGCAGGTGTCTCCTCGTGTGAAATGCTTGTCATGTCCCTCTGTCTGTTTGGTTTGGTCCTCCTGTCACCAGCAGAGCCTCTCTCCTCCACAGCTCTCGGCTTTTGATTGTGACCTCTGTTGTTATATGAAGTGTTGTAGTCGTCATTGTGAGGATAGTCCCTGTCCCTGCTCTCCTCTGCATACACACCATTCTTCTGGTGGTGTCTTCCCCTCTCAGGCATTTTCCTCTGCCAACAAAAGGAGATTACGGACATGAATCCTATTACAGACACTTAGAGACAAAGTGGATAGTTGGCTTGTGTCTCTGTAGCCGCCACTGAAAGCAACACAGGATTATTTATTGCAGATTAATGCCCATGTGTGAGGTAAACATCCTGAAACAGAGGTTTCTCTACAACAGCGCACTTTTGCGGCCCACGTGCACATTAGATAAACACTAAAAAGAGGTGAAAATAAAAAGTAAGATTCTCAGTGATTCAATATAAAAACATTATTTAGCCATAGCATGTGTTTGTCAGAGGCCCATAACAAATATCCCAATCCCTCTACGCCGGTCAGTTTATCCTTGTCCCATAGTTTTGACTAAATAGGAGGAATAAAACTAACCGTTTGAATCACCATAATAAAAAACCCACCTTTAAACTCTATGAGAAATGAGGTTGCATTTTAAAATTATTGAAAAAGACGACCTACTTTTCAAGCTTCCTGTTTTTTGAGATTTCCTTCTCCTGTTACTCACCTGAGCAGAGCCACGCCCACTCACCTCGAGCATTTAAGAAAACGCATCTATTGACCCCTATATTATACAATCTATGATAGACCCTGCTTTTCTTGAACACTATATAGCTATGTTGCAATGTAAAACAGCTTTTCAAGTGTATGGCATTTTATTTTTCTGATGCAGACAGACCACTTAACCAGGAACTACACTTTTAAACGGCTTAGTTATTCAGAATAACTCAAACATCCCAGGGTGAAGGGTTTTGTGGTTAGAATAGAGTTCTGCTGTTCAATAACTTGGTGTATAAACTTCTTTTCAACCATGCTTAACTTGACATATTAAAAATCTGCTACTCGTGCCCCAACCCGGACGTAAACGCACGCGACGCCTGCGGTCACGTTTCCACCGTGAAGATCGCGGAAATAACCAAAGACATTACCTTTCACATTTCCGCTGAGACATAAATACATTTCAGATTAAACGTCGTTTAAAATTTGAGTGCCGTGTAAAAGCTGGCTCATCTCCAAAATAATATAATGACAAAATAGTAGCACTAGTTCAAGCTAGGCTTACTGATAAATACCTGTTTGGCATCTCGATTTGTGCTTGTAAAAAAGTCATAACAGGGGACTGGCTGCTTCCTGAACCTCCCCCTATACAGGAATGAACTGCTATAGTGAATGAATGCTATGGAGAGAATTACTGTCTGATTAAGACTGCAGAAAAATCTGTTCATTGATCTCTGAACCAAATGGATTATGTAAAACCCCTACCGACAGATTTCACAGATGATGCTATTCGGGGTCCTCTGTGATACTGTCTTACCTCAACAGCTTTTTTTTTTTTTTTTTTTTTTTTTTTTTTTTTTTTTTTTTTTTTTTTTTTTTTTTTTTAGCTTTTTTTTTTTTTAACCTTTTTTTCCACTTTTGGGGGAATTTTGTAAATCTTATTCTCTGTATTTTGCCCCTCCCTGAAATGTAAAAAAATTAAAAAAGGTGGTAGTGAATTATGCATGCTCAACATACCACAGCATGGATGTGGTGACCATTAATAAGAGAGTTCTTGTTTTGAAAATGAATAAATAAATAGATAAACCCAGTCACTAAGAGGTCACAGACCATAATTCCAGGGTCTGCAACCTATGGCTCCAAAGCCTCATATGACTCTTTGACCCTTTTGCAGTGGCTCCTTGTAGCATTAATTTCTTTTTCTTTTTCCATTTTTTTTTTGTGAAATAAAGGATTTTTATTTTTATTACATAGGACATTGATAATGAACAACATTGACACTAAGTTAAATCACAGAAAAATTTCACATGAATTTAACCTTTGAACTAAACATGCATCACATCTTAGAGTAAAGCCTGCCACCTCTATAATTCCCCTCCTACAACATTTACAGCTCACCAACTTGCCTTGCACCTGTGGTGAACTTCAACTTTTACATCCCTGATAAGAGAACTAAACCAACAAAAAGGCAAACCAGGAAGAAAATAAATACTTTAATTCTGCAGGTATGAATTCATTTGACTGCCAACATGCCAGATTAATATGCCAGTTAAATAAACATGCTTCAAATGTGGCAAGAAATGAGCAATGATACAAAAAACAATGCATTGACCACCTTTATCAATTTAAGTGATCAAAATTAAGTATTGTTTTTGTAGGTCTACCATTTAATAAATTCTAAAAAGTTCTTAGATAATTATTTCAACTATATTTATAATTTTATCCACCGTATTGTCTTTTTTGTGAAGGTGAAGTAGATTTCTGTGCCTCTGAAATGACTTTAATCCATTTGATATGAGGCAAAATGTCTCTTTTGATGGTAAAGGTCGCAGACCCCTGCCACAATATGTAAGTAGATTGTGTTTGATCAGAAACTGCGGTTTTATTTTGAAGTCTCAGATTCGACGACCACCGGAAGTGCTTTCCGTTATTCCTCGAGCTCGTGCTTCCACTACAACCAACGGACCGCGCGCTGGCTCCGCGAGCAGCGAGGAGGAGACTGGACAGAAATGGCGGTGACGGCGAGGAGAGCAGCATGAAGTGCTGATGCATTACATGGAGCAAAACTAACGACTGCCTGGACAACGTCGGAAAAATGACAATGGCGTCGAAGTAGGACTCCTCTTGTAACTGTCATCTCACACCTACAACACCTTCCGGGGAGAGTTTTCATCTTGTCAGCGGAGAAGAGAAAATCTCACCGGGAGCATGGCTTCTTACAGCAACCAGGTAGCTAAGCTAACGTTAGCCTGCATAACAACTCCTGCTGCACGCGCCGTGTAACGTTAATAAAACCCCCACGGTTACCCCTCCTCTGCCCGTTTGTATAACGCATGTCTGAGCCGTTAAATACTACACACTTGATCAGACGAGTGTTCTCGTTTTAAACAACTGGCTGGTCGTGTCATTGAAAATGTAAGTGCTGAAAAGTGCTGGCTAATGCCCCTAAGCCTCATTGAATCAGCGTGGGAGCTAACAGGCCCGACCTCCCTCCATTCAAATAAGACAGCTGCACTATTTACCACTTTCTCCAAGGATGAGACAGCAACTGTATGCTGAATGACACGCAAGCATGCTTAATCTTATACTTCTGTCACTTTAGACTGTGACCTCACGAGTGTCATGTGCTATTTCTTAGTGGTACATGCCAGAGAAAAGTGCTGCGTGTGTGCATGGCCCACCTGCTTCACAGTCAGGCCTTCTTCAAGCGCTTACATTCACAACTGCTGCTAACTTCAAATTAGTCCCCCGCTGTGTTGTTAGTCAGCCCAAAGAGTGTTTTGCACCAAATTATAGCTCGTCCCTTTGCAGCTGTGAGCAAGTCGATCGTAATTTTGCACTGTTCGCCAAGCTATTAGCGAGCTAGCAGTTTTTCACAGGTGGTGTGGTTTTACTTTGCAGTCATTTCGCTAGCTGGTTAGCCAAACACATATGCGACATTTGGGCCTTAAATTGGTTAATTACATGTGTTGAATAACGATTACAATGTAAAACTACCTAAACGTGAGTTATTTCCCCAGTTTTAATGTGACTTGGATGAAATGTCAAAGCTGTGGTTAAATATCTGAGGAAGTTAGCTATCATGTGGGAAGGCCCATTTTAAACTCTAGGTGAGCATGCAAAGACATGCTTGGTTTGAAGTTTCTTAGAAGTTAGTCAAATAAAAGTTTAACGTCAGAAACTGTACATATATGGTAAAAAAAAATACTGAACACAATGAAACATGCCCCATGTTTTAAACTATGACTGGGCTCCACGGACTTGAAATAGCAAAAGACCCTTGAAAAGGGAAACTGCTGAAAACTTGATTCTGCATGCTTAACAACTCTTCCCGGCCTTGACACACAGTATTTTTTGACAGTTGGATCACGGATGTAACCCTGTGAAAAGAGACCTCCCATCTTGGCTTTTTTACACAATGTGTAAAGGATTTTATTACCAGTCAACGAATGCTTGCTCTGCCAAAGTATCATACATATACCCTGTGAAATTGAGTTGGTCTACAACTTACAACTTTTTATTGTTGTACTCTTACAACAATGGCATAGTAGGATTTTGAAACATTTGCCAAAAATCTGTAATAAGTTTTGACAGTGTATTGAGTGGACATTTCACAACCTTATATCTGCCTGCCTCTTAAAGTAAATTTGAACCTCTCAAATATTTAACTCAGTATGAGTGCCTCATTTGGCAACTGCTTTTTCAATGTTTTCAAAACACATTTTCATGTTGCTCTGCTGTATCCAGAGAAATTACATTTAATAAATGTTAACGGAGACAATTCCATCAAAACAAATTGAAAAAAGTGATTATCTAAAGAAAAGTGGATGAACAGGTGTGATGAGTAAATAATCAGTGTTAGCCAAAGGGACATCTCTCTTCTGAGAACGAACTTTGCAGAACAGGTAAATCTTGAAGTACTTATATATACTGTTCTTTATCTGTGTTGGTTGTTCAGAGAAAATAAAAGCAACCAACAGTTCAGGCATAGCAACAGACTGTCATGTTTTACTAATGGTCTTTTTTGGACATGCTTTGTCACTCAAAAAGACCACTGAATGCTTTGGGTTTTCCCAAAAACATCTATTACATTGTTTGGCAGATTAGTTATTGAAATATCAGAAAAATCATTTGCAGCAATCAACAAGAAAATGTTGTACTTAGTTTTATAAACCAGTAGCTGCATAAAGCCTCAGAAACAGAGTTACCGCAGATTTTTTATTTTTATTTTTAGATTTTCAGCACTTATAAAAAACATGACCTATTAACACTAGGTATGTAGATGCTGATGTATTTGGTGTCTGAGCAGCTACTGTGTGTCAAAGCTCTTGGCTTGCTTGTCTTCAAAACACAGAAAATGAGCCTTTCATTGAATACAGGTTGGGGCTGCACGATTAATCATTAAAAGATTGTGATCTCTATTCACTTCTAAACACGGATAATTTCTTAAACATTGTATTTCACAGACTTCATCATAAACAAATGCCCCCAAAGGCAGCACTGCTTCTGTCTTCCATTTAAACTAACGGTAAAGCGTCTTCACAGCATGTAAGCCCGCTGCTGCTGGCTGCACTCATCCTGAGTGAGGGAAAGAGTGAGTGAAAAGGGCGCAACTGAAGGGCTCCAGGTCAGCTGACTGAGCTCTCCACTGGCCCGCTCGGGCCACTTGAAAGTATGTTTTTAAAAATAAAAACACAGTCACATCATGCCCATACGATGGCATACAATTATTTTGTCAGTCATCAGTGTGAGATTGTGTCTTATTGGCTGTTTCAGCAATGTTTCGTGTCACATTTGTGCACGTATTGGATGAAATTAACCTGCGCGCCAATTAACTACAGACAGCTCTGCTGCTCTCTCTTTTCCCATTGGTGCCTAAAAACGTCAGATTTAACAACTGAACATGATTGCAGAGCATGTGGCTTCTTGTCTAAAGCTTCATTGAAACTTCTGGTTTCCAAACAAAAGCCGGGCAAGGTCGTCCAAAATTTTAACAAAAAAAAAGAACCAGCGAAACAGTTGGAGGAGACCAGAAGCTCAAAAAAATCTCAGACCAGACCGCTGGAGTTTGCGGGGATACAATGCAGATAATAATTTATGTAATCATTCACGCGATCTGTTAAACCTGAACAGCTTTAGCTTCAAATGTAGTATAATCGTACTTCGGGGCTGTGGGTAAAAAAGAAAAGCACGAGACAACTCCTGCATTGTGTTGTGACACCTTCAACAACTGTTTATCAACGTAGGAAAAAGCACATCACCCTGAGCAACCTTAAAGAGGCAGTGTAAGACATCAAATTATGAACTTTATTAAAGAACTCAACGGTGGAATTAAAATTAACGATTTGTAATTAATTAGTCAAAATAAGTCTCATCTTACGGTAAAGTTTGTTTGTATCAAAAAATGTGTACTCCCTTCTGAAATGTAAATAAATCGGGAGATCTGCTCATTTTTAGCATTTGATCACTCAGCATTGTTTAGTTCTATCTACATCAAATAAACATAACAGTTTAAGAGTTTTAATATTACTAAGATGCTTATGTAATAGTGTTACACACATGGGCCTATCTAAATTATTTTGAGATTGAGATCTTCATGAACAAGAAAATGCTTAACAAATTCCTTTTGCATCATGACTGCTTCTTTGGCTAATTTTGAAAGTTAATTGTTTTACATTTATTCTTTGAACCAAAAGTCGCGTTCCTGGGCCAGTAGTTGAAGTGGTGGGGCCAGTAAATTTGATTTGCCAATGGCCTGGAGGGCCAGCAGCAAGTTTACCTTAATTCCAACCCCTGAATGACCATTTTGATATTCTTTTTTGTTTTCTTAAACTTCATCAGGGGCATGGATGGCCTAGTGGATTAGGTTGCGGACCGTGAGGTTTGCCCTCGAGCGGATGGCCTGGGTTCGAATCTGGCCTTGGACCTGTTTTCCACGTCCCACACCACTCTCTCCCCCTTTCGTAGTCCATCCACTTTCCTCCTCTATCAAATTAAAGGCATGGAAAAAGCCCAAAATTAACTCACAAAAAAAAAAAAAATCCATCAGTGCAATTAACATGAAAAAAATCATGCCAGAGAGTTGTGGTCTCAATTCTAAGAAAAAAAAAAAGGTGACTCACATTTTTGCCAGAATCGTGCAGCCCTTATAGTGGTAATATTCTACTTTCATATTGAAAATGGAAACTATTGTTTATTTATCGCCCTGAAACAGTGCACCAAGAAAACATCCCCCTTTGAATTTGGTTTGCCTGCCATGGATCCGTGCCAGGTATCAAAATTCTGTAATGGGGAAGTGAGAGAAGAAACCACATGGTCTGTGCTCATTGGTTCAAGGAAGCAGTTGTCAGTTGATTTATTTGGCCTTTGCAACTTCAAGTATTATTGCAACCCTTAAACTTATTTTTAAGCCTTCTTTGAGCTCACCCAAGCATCTAACCAAAGCATAAATCTGTAAGTGGAATAATGATCCTCACCACTCCCCTTGGGAAAACTAAACAAAGAAAACTAAAACTAAACCAGACTCTTACCCAAGTTGCCAAATGTTCTTTTTAGCTTAGTCATGGTTTGTGCCTAAATACATTCGTGCCACAATTTAAGCATCGTTCCAAAAACTTTTTTTGTCTAGTCATGCTTATGCAGTCTAGACTAGTGTCACAATAACCATTAATTGGTTTGATTTTGCTCCGGGCAGATGAAGGTTTACTTTTATCACAAGTTATTCACTGGCAGCCTAAACTGCACGATTGATTCAACTTCATCGCTATTTCACACTAGCATGAGAAATTCTAGTATAATATATCTCCACCTGTCTTGGATGCTAAAACTGCCAAATCATGTAAAACACACTTGACAGTTCAAAAAGTTCAAGCTACAGACATTATTTTTTCTTGATTAGTTGTTGGACCTGAAAGAAAGGGGACAGTTTCAGGGTCCAAGGCCTATAAATGTCTTGTTTTGACTGCTTCGTGGTGCAAAACCCAAAGATAATCAGCCCACTGTCAGAGTGGAAAAGAACACAGGCTGTAAGCAACAGATTAAAAGAAACACTACTGATTAATGTTTACAACAGCTTCATTTATCAATGAACCATACTTATCTTAGGGAGACTAGATGAAATATTAAAACTTTGCAGTGTAACAAAAAGAAACAAATCAGCAATCTAAGCTTTAATTGACAAAATTGAGTCAGCACCTCACTCAAACTGCTTTAATGGAAAATAGTTATACTCACGTATACGTATTGTGTGTTGCAGGTGTCCTGTTTTGGACGGTGATTTTTGGGATGTTTTCTTGATATGGTGTGTGTCCAGTAGTTGGTAGGGAATGCTTAGAGAGTTTTTTGTAAAGGTAACAGCAAAGCAGTCATCTGATCACTTTTACACAAATGAATCAATGTTAAACATCCCTAGGATATTATTATAGGATGACAGATAACATTAATCATACCTTTCTTTTCTAAGCCAGCAAAAGAGAGCAGACTGATTGTGGCTTACTCATTGTTAGTATACTTACTGGCCTAACAGATAAACTAACATGCATCCACTTTGTGAAATTACTGAGCTATTTTCCTTTCATTCAGTACCCGCCCTTGAACAGCGTAAATGCCAGTGATTCCTTTCTTCTGGTGTCACACTGCTCTTTATATACTCCCTGTTTTCATATGTCACTATTACTTCATCACACCAACATGCTGGCACATGCATGCGACTGAGATTCATTAAAACCAGTCTGACCTTATTTGTAGTGGTGCTGCAATGTTTTCATGCTTAGCCAAGGTGTCCATTAATAACCTGCAGGCCAATTTTAGAGAAGCACAGTAGTACTGCCTGTTTCTTCTGTTGTGATAAGAAGAGTACAAGGGTTATTTGAGCAGCTGTAAGTTTTTTGGTGCTCGATCAGTGTTTTAGGTCAGAAAAGAAGGTGTTTGTACAATGTGTTTTCTGTCCCCTTGTAGAACTGGAAGTGATCCAATCTTATCGAATGCTGCACAAGAAAGCAGAAATAAAGACTAGATGACATGACTGACAAACATCAGAACATTTTCTGTTTTCATTGTAATTTTTAAAGACTCTTAAGGGGTTTTTATTACTTCAAGGTGCATTAAGTATAAATGGAAACATTAAGTGATATGTGCCATCGTGGAACTCCCTCTTGCTCGCCCCCCCCCTCCAACATCAGTGGCCTATGAGAACAAGGAGCTGCTGTGATGCACAACTATTGTTCATCAAGTTTTCTCCATCAGAAACGTTTGTCAACACAAAGTCTTTGGCCCACAACAACCCCACCCCCTTCTCCCTCTTTATCATCCAACTGGTTCATTTTGGACTGGGGTCCTTCAAATATAAAAATGTGTACAACTTAAACTAGTTTTAGTTCAAACATGGTCCTGTAAGAAAGGAGCCACTGTAGTAGGGGACATGTTCCTGTGTAAATTTAAAGGCTTGTTCTAAGAATACAAGCACAAAATCGTTTTAATATTTAGCTGATTATATGTTGACCTGAACATAATTTCAAGGATTTCAAGGAGTTTTATTTGTCATCCAACCCATGTAAAACATGGGGGGCACTAAAGGGGACCACCAGAGTTCAGCAGTCTCACAGCTTCAGGAAAGAAGCTGTTCCTCAGTCTGGTAGTCCTGCTCTTGATGCTCCGCAGGCTCCTGCCTGGGGGCATAATGAAGTTCCTGATTAACTTTAACCAAGTCTGTTACACTCGACCCCTGTCATTTCTCTGCATTCTTTGAATCAGATGGTGCACGGTAGTACACTGGTTAGAAAGTGGTGAATGGACCAAGACCTTCTGTGTCGAGGACGACGACGACGTCTGTTCATTGACAAGTCGATGCCTCAGAACATTTCCAGATGGTTTTTCTAGAAACATGTTCACGGTGACACATTCATGTATACATCCTTAAGCTACCAGAAACAGTTTTGCATCATGTGAATTAAAACTATTGATACTCTACCTCCCCACCATGAATTGTCTTTTTTAGCAGAAGGTCTGTGCTGCGTTAGACCCCATCTATGGCCCAGATATGTGTGAGTCTTGAGTGCACGCGAGCAGGTTTGTGATGTCGTCACCAAACAGTGTTGAAATCATACTATGGCTAATTTGTGGTAATCCTCAGTCCAAACCAACAGCAAGGGCAGCTTAGTGTGGTACGTGTGGCACGCCTGCAGAAAGAAGCAAAGGGACATTCTTTCTGTTGTGATTGTATTAGCCATCCCAAGGCCATCGGATTACGGCTGGCTGTTTGTCGCTTGTAGTGCCATTTCAGCAATGTGGGCCCTCGTGTGGGGCCTCATTTGCAAAGAGTTACATATGCTTGAGTTGCACTTTCTTTTCTGTGTGCCTCCCTTTTCACGTTGCGCTGAGAGGATTAACAGCATGGCGAGTGAGTTCATTTCACTTTTCTCAATTGCTTTGTTTTCCCAGCACATGGAAACTTAAACGGCAGGATGAAACGTTTTCCTAAAGAACTTCATGCCAATCAGGAGTGAAGCAAAATGAAGTTAATAGAGAAGATATGGAAGAATAATGAGTATTTATAATGATAAGAGGAGAAGAGGGATAGTTCATGTTGCTGGTCAGTGGTTAACTGTTGAAAATCTGTCGGTAGCACATCTGTATCAGTCTTCCCTTCATTTGTCTTTTGGATTACTGAAACCTTCTTGTTAGCCTCTTCATGTAACTTGTTGGTTAAAGTAAACTGGTTCTGCATTTCCCCATTGGCATTTTTTTTTTTTTTTAATTTTCTTATACCAGTCGATACCGAGTCTTGATGTGACACTTTGGTTTTCAGAGATAAACTGATTAAGGTGCAAGAAAGTACAGCTGCACACTTTTTTATGTTTTGATAATAAATACTAAAAGAATAATGGCTGAAATATTTCCTGAGCTTAGTAATTCTCTTTAACTGTCTATAATAATAACTGCTCTGTAACGTATCTAAGTGGGTGCTGATCTACATCAATGTACAGCACTTTATTTCATTATCAACTTGGAGAAGTTTGGTAAACTCAGAGCGCTCAATTGTACTGCGCTCAGTGATGGCTAACTTGAAGACAGGCTATAATGCAGATCATCAACTAAGTAAAAAATGCCGACATCTGCCCCAATCTGAAACTTGAGATTAGAATCAGAACATTCCTTGAACTGGTGTCAAACAAAGTGAAATGAATAATTGTACCTCTTTTTGGCCCATAAGACCATCAGTGACACATTCTTCTTAATCCTGTTCACACAGTTAGATTACTTATCAAAAGCCCCAAAAACAACAGATAATTGAAATGTTCCGACATTTGGTGTGTGTTGAATGATTCACAGTGTTACCACATGCATGAAGTATAATCTCAGCTGTCTGTCACTCCATATGTTACCAGAATTTGTGGGTGACCTTTAAGCAGGGTGAATTGAAAGGCCATAGTTCACTGTAATGCCAGCTCACACAGACTTATCTCATAGTGGTTTTTGATACCATCAAGTTAATAAAATCGTACAACAGTGCAGTGCTTGTGTCCATACATAGTGTAATAGCAATTGAACATTTGAGGCCCGCAGACTCTACTGGAGGGTATGGGACAGAGGTGCCACTCCACCAGACAAGCAGGGTGAAGAAATTGTCAGCTTCTTGAGTTAGGGAGCATGAAATAAAAATGTATAATGGGTGTAAAATGATCATTATGCGGTTTGTTGCTGAATTCATGGCGTGACAAAGAACATGGTAGTGGCTCATTAACAGTGTTGTTGTCTCACCAGTTGCCTGCTGGTATGAACAACTTTAGAAGGAATGGAGTTTTTTTTCCTGGTGGGCCATTAGAAAGAGAAACTCAGTGGCAGTCACAACAGTTCATGAGACTTCTGTTTGATTGGCTGAAAGGTCAATACTGTCAACAGATAGAAATATGGTGCTTTACAAATGACAAACACAATGCAGTACCCCTGTCTTCATTTAAATCCATTGTTTGTTGTAGAAGCTGTTTTTCAGGTTTAACAAGACAAATCTATCAAAGGGTATCTGTAAGAAGTGCTTCAGTTTTCAGTTGGAACAAGTCATCTTCTGTTAAGTGGCTGCTTGTTCTATTAAATATTGACAATTTATCTAGATTTCCGGCAGATAAGGGGAAATCAAGTTGGCAAAGACTTTCTTGTTCAGTATTTCTTAAGGTTCATGGGCGCAGAAGTAAAGTGTTGCCTCAGGTTCAAACTGGATTTTAGTTTCACTCTCTTTCATAGTTTACAAAGTTGCTTTACATTCAAAAAACAAATTTGGCTTGAAGATTTAGTCAGTTTGAGTGCTTTACATCGCCAAGATTATCAACTCATCACCCCCCTTGATGAGCTACTGTCCTGTAATCAAACCCGAGCTGTTTGTGTTCATGGTTTATATGTAACGTGGCATGACTCATCACTTTGACACAGCTTTACCTTTGTACAAGCTAGCAAGCAGTCTTAGCTGGCTGATGTCCAACTATTGACGGCCCCTGCACCTGGACATTTAGTGTCTGTCTTTTGATGAGGTTAAAAATGAGAAGTCTTTATCCTGTGTTCTTGTTTAACACAAATCTAAGTCTTAATATTAAGTCATCAGCAGTGATTGTATGACTCAACATGTTCTAGTTTTTCAGGTAATTCATGAATAGTCAGAAAAAAAGAGTGTTTGATATAAGTGTTTCTCTTCGTAGCTTCTCTGTTTTTAATTTGTGCTACAATTTGTCTCTTCCTATAGTACATCTTCGGGGAGTTCAGTCCTGATGAGATCAATCAGTTTTTTGTGACTCCACGATGTTATGTTGAGGTAAGGGGCTTGATTACAATTTATTCTTTTACAATTTCTTGGCAAAATGTGCCATTGCTTATCAAACCTGCTACAGCTAAATGAAAACTTCACCAAAATGGTGTAGTTCTGTCACATTAATTTTGAATTTAATTTTTACCATCATCAATGTACTAAAATAATGCCCTTAATCAAGTATTTAATTTCATTATCAGCCTGATGTTAGGCTAACCTTTTGAACTTTGACCTAAATTTTGTTCTTTTTCTCCTCACAGCTTCCTCCATTCAATGACAAAGTCCCGTGTGTCAGTCAGTCTTCTGGTATGTACTTGTAACATTTCCCTGATTTAATGTAATTGTGTTTTGTTTCAGAGTACCCTGCACTGTTTCTGGAGTTGGGTATTGTAATGCTCTCATTTAAAATTAATGCCACTTTTTTATAGCAGGTCTTTGAAATTTTTGAGAGCAGACCTGACTTGCCTGGCAAGATGATGCTTTTCATGTAATACTTGTTTTTATATGTACACATTGAGAATACTGCTGAGACTGAGTAACATGTCAGCCTTGATTTTCTTTCAATACCAGGCAACAAAATGAAAAATGTAATGGCAGCCACCTGTCTTTGAAATGGTACACATTTGCACATGCCTTTTTTTCCCCTTACCTTGATTTGTATTGATTATTTAGGAAGTTACTGCACTCCTGCTGTGCCTTATATTATGGAGTCTATGGGACTGCAGGTTTGCGGTGAGTTGAGGAGTCTGACACCCTGTGGCTTGACTAGCTGCTGTTCGTTTGCTGTAAAACTCAAAATCCAGGTTTCAAAAACTGGTGGCTTTCTAAACTTTGTGCCTGTACTTTCTCTTGCCTGTTGGTAAAATCTGTAGAGCTTTGCATGCTCAAGATACTGATGAGTATCTTATCCTCTCTTGCATATAATGCATTTTCACCACTGCTGACCTTAAGATGACTTGAACTGAATTGGATTTTCCCATGATTTAACAGTAACAGCTAATTTACTGAGGGCATAGTAATGGTGTCATATGATGCTCAACATAATGTAGCATACATCATAAAAACTTTTTGTTGAATGAATCTCATGGTTATAATGTTTAATTTCAGGCACACTAACAGATGATCTTCTAATCCAATAGAGGGAGCAACCTCTGTTTTCATTCTCTCTTAACCACTGCCGATATCAGTTTATAATGTTGGGTAAAGCTGTCTCATGATAAAAGCCTCTTTGACGTTTGTTTTATTTTTTTTATTTTATTTTCCTCTGATCTGCACTTACTAATGTTTCTTGTTTATTCACCTCTGCACCTTGCATCTTTCACTAAATAATAATTTAAGCAACACATTCTATTTGAACAGTGACGAAATTCACTGTTTAATAATGACATGCATCTATTCATTATTTTTTTGGTCTTTAGTTGAAACAGATCAGTGTTAAAAGAATTTGCTTAAAAAGTACCAAATTGTATAGAAACTGTGTTGTAGTTTTCAACAGTCATCAATTTTTAGCCAGAATCTTGATTAAAAAATGATTAAACAGTAGTAGTTAGAAAATAAAGAAAATTTTTAATAATTTCTGCTCTTCTGTTCCAGTCGTTAGATGGCTGGCTGCTACTTTTTAGGAAATCAAAAACTTCAAATGCATTTAAAATGCCAATGGAAGTTTTACTTATGTATTTGTTTCCAGCATTCTTGAGATCCACAAAAGCCCAGAAGGAATGTGGTCTGGTTAAGCATAGACACAACAGTTGTTGTTGGAGACAATAATAGACCCAGTAAATTTTTTTTGGTGTGTCTGAAACTGTCAGGGAGCTCCCACGGCCCCTTTTTAATGATGGCCTTCTTGTTCAGAGAAAAGTTTTTGATTTAATCCTGCTATTGAGAGTTTAATAGAAAAAAGATTGTTTACAAGTAGGCTGTATTAAAAGATAAGCCTTTGTGTCTCTAATTGATTGAACTGTCCTCTGTAGCAGAAGACTATCAGCACATCGAGTTTGGCGTTGATGAGGTGATGGACTCCAAGCCTGGCGGGCTGAACGATCCTTTATTCAAGGTGTCCAGCACCCTCAACCCCCAGGCTCCTGAGTTCATCCTGGGCTGCCAGTCTTCCCAGAAGGCCCAACAGACGTCTCCCTCAGAGGCCGATGACCCCGGCGGTACCCACTTCAACTCTCTGGATGGCCCTGACCTGGAGGCCTCGGCTCTGGACAATCACCAAGCCTGCCAGGACATGGACGGACTCCCTGGTAGTTTGGGTCAACGAGAGAGGAAGAAAAAGAAAAAGCGGCCTCCTGGGTATTACAACTACCTGGACCCTTCAACAGGAAGCAGCAACAACAGCAGCAGTGCAGCAGATGGGACGCCTGTGACAGCACTGGTGAACGGACATGCACTTGGTGGCCCACACCACAGTCCTGAAGATGTGGACAGTAAGGTGTTGTCAGGGGCAGAACTTTCCGCCCCTGGACCTGTTTCCGCAGCAACATCAACAGCTGCTGTGGCTGCAGCCAAGTTTGGCCCTTCAGCCACTGCCATTCAGAGGACTTATAGCCCTGATGACTCTTCTTTGGACTTAGAGGGTGGAGCAGCCTCTTTATCGGATGGCAACAATGCAACTTCTTCCTCTTCATCCTCTTCTCAAAGCAGAGGGATGACGGAGGTACCAAGGACTGCAGATCAGCAGCCTGATCATTTGGCTCCCCAGAGCCCTGAACTTTCAGATACCCCACAAAGCCCCCGCTCTAAATCACCTCTTCCTCCTTCAGCTGCTGCGGCTGCCCCCTCTGTAGCCACATCTATTATGACTACTGAACTGGAGGATGAGGAGCTAGCAGACAGTGCAGTGGCAAACGGGCTAGCAGAGCCTGATACTCCTGTCAGTGCAGACGGACACAAAGAAGACTGTGAGAGTGGGGATCAGGCTCAGCAGGTCTCCCCAGACTCTGCTGTCCAGTCAGTAGTGACTGAGCAGGTCAATATGCCTGCAATTCCAGCTGCACCTACTGCCAACCTCCCCAAGTCTTGGGCCAGCCTCTTCCACAACTCCAAGCCTCTGCCTGGGGGCCCTCAGGCCTTTGTGGAGGTGAAAAATGTTGTGGAAGTGGTGTCCCCTGTCCCCACCACGCCAGAAGAGCCTGAGAAAGTTGGGGAGGTCAAAGATAGCCCTGTCCATGTATCAGAAGATCCTATGGCCCCCAAACTGGCAGGTATTAAAGGAAGTTGATTTTTTAAAAAATATCTATAAATATAATCATCCCCATATCATGAGGATTTCAGCCAGTTGGGTCGATGTCAGCAGAAAAGTGCATTGATGCAATTTCTCTATCTCTACACTTGGTGGCAGCATTGAGACAGTTGTACTGTTCATACTTCCTGGGTTTCTGTGTGAGCGCAGAACCTTTGAGTTGGAGAGGCATACAACAGCTCCTGTGTGTAAAACAGTTTTGGCATCATCAGTCATGGTCCTATCACGTTCACCTGTGCAGCGTTATCTATCACCACAGCTCTTTATTCAATCATATTACCAAGAGTCAGAAACATGAGCCTCGAGCATGGTGTTGGCTTGTGGAGGTATTCTTTTTTTTTTCAATAACAGTTTTATTAAAGATTTTTCAAACAGTATAACAGTTAAAAAGCATGTACGTAGACACAACCAAAAAGGCTTAACTCAAACACTACAACAATAGACATCAAAGCAAAAACAGTCCAAAGCAGACAATATAATTACAACCAAAAAGTCAAACAGAGTAGGAAGATGGAGGTGTTCTGATAGGTACTGAATTTAAAAGTGTTCAGCTACTGCAAGTTTTGACTCACAAAACTTCAGGGACACCTTTCAAATATTAGGCATTTCAGTTTAACAGTGCGACAGATGTCAGCGTCTTTATAAAGATGGAGTCCTTATGTCTGATTAAAACTGAATCTTAACTTGCGATATTCTGTATTCTTATGCAGGCAAAAGTGTACTAAATTGAGGAGTATGTTATAGAGAGTTGATATTTCTAGCAATTTAATTTTTTTTTTTTAATTCTCAGTAATACTTTACAACATAAGATATGAGTATGAACTGTACATGATCAAGAAATTCAGAAAATGAACACAAGATGGAGTTAGTACACACATAATGTGGATGCTATTGCCACAAGTCATATTTGTGTAATCCACATCTCCTTACTCTGCAACATCTTAAACATGACAGTGATACTTTGAAAACTCACTCTTTAGCAGAATAACACCAACACAAACTGGGTATCATTTTATTTTGGGTTCAACGAAAAATATCCTTATAGTTTTGTGTTTGTAAACATGCAGTTTGACTTGACTTTTAGATATGATGGCAGTCGAAAAACGAACAATTTGAAGTAGTGTAAAAAAACATACTTTGATGTCTGTCTGCAAATGTCCAACAGAGGAAGTTTACACTTATTAAATACCACATTTCTGTTTTTTTTTTGTTTTGTTTTTTTGCTAGGGAGCACAAAAGTTGACTCAAAAAAAACCCAACAATAAGAAGAAAAATAGACAGTCTATAAAGAGTATTTCTTCAATATTCATTTCAAGAATTGAAAGAGACTCAGATGTAGCTTTGATATATTTCCGGAGAAAGTTGATCTAAATTTAAAAAAGAAATACTGGGTACTTACATTGCTGCCTCACATTCAAATACTGATACCTAACTATTGTCAACTTATTTCATGAGCTAAAAATTTATTTTCTCAAGGTGGTTTATAGACAGTTGTGGGAGGGAGGAGACAGTGGGTCAGCTTCAGCTGTTGCTTCCAGTGAGTCAAGCACTCAAAAAGCTGCATTTTGTCCAAAAGGGAAAAGAAATGTTCCCTCTTTCCATAGGGAAAAAGTTCCACAAGCTTGATTTTTCAATTATGTCAAATGTTTGGCCAAGGTGGATAATTTTGTCATTTTTTTCCCTCTTTTTTAAAAAAGTTTTTAACCTTCAATAGTTTGTGTAGATCTCACAGGTTGGAATGGGACCCATATGCCTGATTCAAGGCTTCAGTACATAGGGGGCATGATTCAAACTTATAGACCATCTTTTGTCATGAATGAATAATGAAATATAACATTTTTGTTCTGTATCCACTTCATCGCTGCAGCTGTATTTTTAAATCCCAGGTTCCCCTCCCAGGCATGATCAAACAATTCTTATGTTCTTGTCAGGAAGTCCTATTTTCATATTGGGCAAGAAAAGAGGGAGACATGCTTGAGCAAAAAACAAATTGAAAATGTTTTAGGAACTATTGACTGGTTTTATTAAAAGAATGTTAAGCTGAAACATTTAATGCTGAAGACTGGTTGGACAGCTCAAACTAGGCCTCTTTAAAACTATGCTGTAATTGTTTACATTCTATGCATTTGTGTTGTGTTTTGAAGTTGGTGAATATTTTTCTTTTAATCTCCCCAGAACTTATTGAGAATGTGAAGTTGATACATAAACCAGTGTCTTTGCAGCCGAGAGGACTGATCAACAAGGGAAACTGGTGCTATATCAACGCTGTATCCTTTAACTCTGCTGTTGCTACCTCTGTTTTGTGTTGTTTTTCCAATTCCATTCAACACTGTGCCAAAAATGCCATAAATAATATTTTTAATGTTTTATAAGACCTTTAGAAAGACATCTCAAACTTAACAAACCACAAATGAAAGGATGACTTTCATTCAATCAGAAATTTAAGTAATTTGTATCAAACTAGGAATGTAGGAAAAAAGTTTCTTTGGCTTTTCCTTTTTTTGCTGTTTATCTCCCTGACTCTGATCACTCAGACCCTACAGGCCCTGATTGCGTGTCCACCCATGTATCACCTGATGAAGTCCATTCCACTGCATAATGAAACCCAGAGACCATGTACCTCTACACCCATGATAGACAACTTGTAAGTTACACTTCTGCCTGACACTGTCAAATCTCAACAGAGCAGTGTTCACAGACATAACTGTTGGTTCTTTGTGCCCTACAGTGTAAGGCTGGTGAATGAGTTCAACAACATGCCTGTGCCATCTAAAGCCAAACAGCAAGGTGAGGTCATTCACAGCGTGTGCAAATACATTTAGTAGTACATTTTTTTGAATGCGTCCCCTCTCCATCATTCAGATATGTAAATATAGGGATACTAATATAGGGAGGGGAATGCTTTCTGCTGACTGCACTATGATGCTCTTGGTGCTATTTTTATGATTTTCTGATTGGTTTTTAGTCTGATACAGAGGCAGAGTTTCCTTTGTTGAATTTAAATCTGAGTCCACGTTACCATGGGAGCTGTGTTTCTAAATGGCTGTCTCCCTTCCTAGGCGTGGTACATAAAGATCCTACTCTTAATCACACAGCCTCTTGTGAGCTGTCACAAAAGGCAGGGTTACGAAAGGGACATTTGTTCTATGGAATGATAAAACATTCCTGCTCTTTTTCAATTAGATAACATTTTCTCTGTGTATCATTTTTTGATTTGTTACTGTGTCCACAGCTGTTGGTGATAAAGTCATGAAAGACATTCGGCCTGGAGTACCATTTGAGCCGACCTACATCTACAGACTCCTCACCCTTATCAAGTCAAGCCTCTCTGAGAAGGTGAGCAGATCTGGCGATGAAGGTGTTATCAATGATTACTCTTTAAATGAACTTCCTCTAGAACAACCAGATCAGGATTACACATCCCTCATTAATTAAAGGCATCTCATGCGTATACATGTTGAGTCAGTTCTGATTCAGTTACAATGAATGAAATAACTTGAAAATGCTGAATGCTAGTCTTATCTGGAAGTTTAATGAGGCTTGTGCACATCCTGTCTCCACTTATAAATGCACTCCCTGGTCTGTTTACCTGATTGAAATGCTGTGTGTGCACTTTCACATGTGCGCACACTTTCTTTGTTTATAACTTCTGTATAACACTTTTTAATTGGTGCTGATATCCTGCCGCCTCACTTGCAGGGTCGACAAGAAGATGCGGAGGAGTATCTCGGCTTCACTCTGAATGGATTGCATGAGGAGATGCTGGCATTGAAAAAACTAATCTCGCCTCAGGAAGAGAGTAAGCATCTTTTATTACTTTATCACAAAGGTCATGACACATGTCTTATAATTCAAGACGTGCCTTGAATGTCTTGTTTTATTATTTCAAATAAAGGGTGAAATCCAAGGCTAATCACATTCATATTGTATCAACGTAGAACATTCCACCATAGCAAGAAATAAAACTGATCATCCACTGATTGTTGTGGCGTAAAGAAAGTGTTTAGAGTTCTATTAAGTGTTTTTTGTAACTTTTAAACTAACATAAAGCTAAGGAGGAGAATTAATCGCCTTACTTCGAGGTCACTTCAAAAACTTTTGTGCATTTGACCATTGCAACGTTTTCCCTTTCATGTTTTGTTCAAACAGAAGCTCCAACGCCCAATGGGCCTGAGTCCCAGCCAGGTGTGGAGGAAAATGACGCTGATAAGGAGGAAGAGGGCAGTGAGGACGAGTGGGAGCAAGTTGGCCCCAGAAACAAGACTTCAATCACTCGCCAAGCTGACTTTGTACGCACGCCCATCACTGATATATTCGGTGGACATATCAGGTATGTTGATAGGTTGTTATGAAGGTCTTCAAAGAGTGTTTTTGTGTGCTGTAAAAATAGTGAATCCCAATTGGAAAGGAATGATAGTGCTGACTTAAGTTTCTGACCTAAAGTTGGTCGTCAAACCTGTCACCACAGTACTACAGAATAACAGCGACTATGGGCTGGGTGAAGCCAAAAGTCTGTAAAAGGTAGACGCAGGGCACACATTCACAAACCATGGTCTAAACTTTCAGGCAAATTGGGAACGACAAAACCTGTGCGGGTGGAGCCTGCCTAAATAATATGTATCATGAGGTTCTGGTCTGGCACAGACTTACTCTACACTGGTTGCACAGANTCACGCAAATGCACTGACAGATATATTTCGCTGTGAACCCCGCTGCATTTGTGTGTGGATTTTTGACACTCCCCTGACGCGCTCCGATTCACAAATGCACAGACCAATGTCTGTAGCCAATCAGATGTCTCCCTCCTATTCAGCCAATCACAGCAGCGCAGTTTCGAGGGTTTGTTTCAGTGTGATCGTTTAGCGTTGCATCTGCGCATACAGAAATGCTAACAAACAGAAAGCTTATTATAATTATTACTATTATTATCATTATTATTATTGTTGTTGTTTATTTTTTAAACACATTTTTCAAGTGCTCTACTGGAGAGTATTCAATAAACAGACATAAGCCTTAAGGAGTTGATAATCAGAAGCTCACAAAAGTGGGGGCGGGCTTCAGGGCAACTAACGAACGTCACGTCCAAGGAGCAGAACGGACACAGTCGGAGGACGGAGCGCGAGAGCCCGACAAAGATAGTTCGGTTTAAAGAGTCTTTTCGATTAAATTCAAAGTTCTGGCGCAAGAGCGATAATAAAGATGATTTTTATAATAACAAAGATGTTAGCATTTCTGTATGCGCAGATGCAACGCTAAACGATCACACTGAAACAAACCCTCGAAGCTGCGCTGCTGTGATTGGCTGAATAGGAGGGAGACATCTGATTGGCTACAGACATTGGTCTGTGCATTTGTGGATCGGAGCCATACAGTCTATGATCGGAGCGCGTCTGGCGAGTGTCAAAAATCCACACACAAATGCAGAGGGGTTCACAGCGAAATATATATGTCTGTGCATTTGTGAATCTGTTTTTTTGCATTTGTGGATTTGTCTGTGCATTTGTGAATCTGTTTTTTTGCATTTGTGGATGTGTCTGTGCATTTGTGGATTTGTCTGTGCATTTGTGAATCTGTTTTTTTGCATTTGTGGATGTGTCTGTGCATTTGTGGATTTGTCTGTGCATTTGTGAATCTGTTTTTTTGCATTTGTGGATGTGTCTGTGCATTTGTGGATTTGTCTGTGCATTTGTGAATCTGTCTGTGCATTTGTGGATCCTTCTCTGTGCGTTTGTGAATTTTGACACTGTTCTAACTCCATAGTGTTCACCCACTGAGCACAGGAATAACCCCCAAATTTGTTGAAAGGAGAGTTGAGAGTGAGTTGAGATTTGTAATTGAATCTCTGTTTTTATCCAAAGCAATACTTCTCCTGGTTACTCTTGTAACATTGAACCAGCAGAAGCAACCAGAACATCAGAACTCAAAATTTGTATGTAAAGTAGGGCTTGTGACTATAGTCGGTACGTTCCCTCCAGACTAACAACTCTTAAGGACACATCTGGGAGGTCAGAGTCTCGTCTTCGTAAACATTAACGTGAGAACTATGTAACTACATTACAGAGAGTAGAAGAAAGTTAGACAGATTGAAATCTTTCCCTCCTACAAAAATGGACTTACGATTTTATTTCATTATGATACAGAGACTGAATTTTATGTTGAGATTAAATCTTATAACATTTTCTGTGTTTTTGTCCTCGGTCAGATCGGTGGTGTATCAGCAGAACTCTAAAGAGTCGGCCACTCTGCAGCCTTTCTTCACCCTGCAGCTGGACATCCAGTCAGAGAAGATTCGCACTGTCCAGGAGGCTCTAGAAACCCTGGTGGCACGAGAGTCGGTCCAGGGCTACACTTCTAAAACCAAGCAGGAGGTGCGGAAAGCACGCTTTTTAATTTACTAATGTGACGCAGTCCATTGAGAAATATAATGAAGTGGCAGGATGCCCTATGGATATATATTTTTTAATGGTCCAGATTTTTAGTTTGTCTTGAGCTCTTGAGACAACATATGCAGTAGAGCTGGAACAGGCTTTTAAAGTGTCAACACATTTTGTTCTAGTCTGTTACAGCAGTTTGGTCTTTGGCTTGATTTTGGTTTATTTTTTTTGTCTTTTTCCCTTAAATGAACAAAACACAGTGACTGTCCCCTTTGCATTCCACAAGTCACGCTTCTACGGGCTTACAGAGGTCGACAAAATTTTACCTCTTGATCTGCACTCAGTATCCTCCTTTGTTGTTTTGTGGGATACTTGAGGTTTATTCTGAAGTCTGAGATGAGCTTGAATGGTTTTGTTCTTTGGATGACTGTCACAGTCTGTTCTCTGACCGCACATTTCTTTTTTTTTCCTTATTTCCAGATTGAGATCAGTCGGAGGGTTACTCTGGAAGAGCTGCCCCCAGTGCTTGTGCTCCATCTCAAGAGATTTGTTTTTGAGAAGACTGGAGGCTGCCAGAAACTGACCAAGATCATTGATTACCCAGTTGATTTGGAAATAAGCAAAGGTATGTATGAACAGTTTACGGAGCATCTCAGTCCCCTCTCATTCACGAGGGTCTAAACTTTTCATTTCAATCCGTCTTATTTTAGTGCTGCAGACAGTAATGTTGATTAGAGCAATCCAATATATCAAATCCAGAAGTGAGGATTATTATCACAGCCCTGTCACATTTGACACATGTTCAAGATTTCCAACATGGTGATTCAAGCACAGGATTGTGAACTCTTTAGATGACTATTAGATAACTGTTTTTATGAGATAGTCAAGTGAACTTCAGGTGTCCCTCGCTCAAGTTTCTGGTATTTAAACCAGAGTGATGCTGAGGATCCACTCAGCTCAGGATTGATTGGATGACATGACATGAGAAGATTGCAGTATCATTAGCAGATGATTCCCCAACTCAAAAGGGATCAAGTTCACATCATAAAGTAATAGCAGTGTTGAAATATTTGTTAATTCATTACTTTTTATATCCTTTAAGAGTTCTGAATGAATCAGAAAAATTCCTAAAAAACCTGCAACAAGTTTGCCCACTACTTAAAATATTTTTACAGTGGACTAAATCCTTTCAAAACTCATGTAAACACGAGACTGTGCCTCCAACTGGCTTTCTGGCTTCTCTGCTGTTTCCCTCAAGCACCAGGCATCAGCATGAAGCAAAAGCCAAACAGTCAGGCGGAGTGGAACATTTTGCAGCACATCTTGGGCTTTTTTTAATTCAAACAATACTTTAGAACTTCTTGGTCTAATTAGTTGATTTTATAACCTTGATTTTCTTTCAGATCTTTTGTCATCTGGAGTGCGGAGCAAAGTTGTGAAAGGCCAAAGAACTTACAGGCTCTTTGCAGGTGTGTTTGTTGTTTAGATTCTTGTTATGCATATTTTCATCTGCTGAGCAGCCTCTTGATTTTGTTTTCTTCCTACTTTTAGTCATAGTTGTTATTTCACATCAGTGTTACAAATGCTTCTTTAAGCTCTTTCTGTTTTGGAAATTCAGGCTTGAGAGGAGTTTTTTACTTGATGTCATGTTTAACTTGAGTGCCATAAAAGTGCCATAAAAAAGATAACATGTTTAGGGATTGCATGCAGAAATAAAGGAACTAAATAAAGAAATAATGACAAAATACAACTAATAGGAATAAGTTATGATTGATCTGAAGAATGATGTTTATTTTTAATCACGTGGTTGAGATCAATATATGACAACGCTTGTAGTGTTGACTGTGCTTCTTGAAAATGTAATAAAACCAAACGAAGGGGGAGAATGGGAGAATTAGGGAGAATGGGATTAGAACCAACCAAGCACTGGCACTAGCACTGAATGAGCACTGGTGGAAAAGGTTAACTGTAGAAAACTCCTTTCACTCTGAAACAATGGATGTTTTACTAGAAAGTCAACACTCTTTTAATGCCTCTCTCTCTCTTTCTCCCCCTCTGTCTTATTTGAACCAGTTGTCTATCACCACGGGAACAGTGCGACAGGAGGTCATTACACCACAGATGTCTTCCACATCGGTCTTAACGGCTGGCTGCGCATTGACGACCAGATAGTGAAAGTCATCAGCCAGTACCACGTGGTGAAGCAGACTGCAGAACGCACCGCCTACCTGCTGTACTACCGCCGTGTTGACCTGCTGTAGTCATACACACACACAATCACACACACACATCCCTACATACATGCAGGAAAACCTGAACACATTCACAAACGCTCTCAAAACAGACACGCTCCAAACGTACTTGTTGACAGTACAGTACATGTCGCACCACACAAACACACACCAAACTAATAAACAGGAACACTGCCCAACTTGTTCTCTTGCAAGATTTTCCTCTTCTTCCCCTTGTCCCTGCTTTCCTGAAAACCAGCTTATCCAACACCTTTTTCCTTGTATCTTTTTTTTTTTTGAAGAAGAGAAACAAACTGCATTCACAAAGATTTCCCTGTGACTGCGCTCTCTTCTTTGTGCACCACTGCTGTTTTTTTTTTTTATTTGTCCTTTTTTGTTTAACTTCTAAAGCAACAAGGAAGGACTGTTGAATAGACAGAGGTAGGGCTGGGGTGACAAGTTTCAGACCTAAGAACTCACCTCTGCTCGAGCCCACAGCTCGGCTCAGATAGCAAACATCGAACTCGCAAACAGGAAGAATTATCTGCCACAGGCTGCAAGTGGACCGCTAGCAAAATTTTGTTTGAATTACCTTTTTCAAGGAAATGACCCAGAAATATCTATTTGCCTTTAAGCAAAGGAGAACTGTTGGCCTAATGAATTTGCAGCAGTGAAAAAGCCTGATTGAATCTGCCCATGTGCATCGAGAAGGCCCAGCACCAGCATTATCATGAGTGTCTCTTCCCAAAGGCCAGATCGTCGTTTTCTCTGCAACCGACTTGAACAACTCCTCCTCCATTTCCTCACTTTTATGATGCTTTTAAATCTAGGTACAACTTGAGCCATCAATAACAGGGGACTAAAAAGTCAGTGGTACATCGAATGGATTGAATAGCTTCCTTGTTTGAGAGATTCTTGTTATGGTATCTGGGTTTAGATTTAGAAAGACTATCTAAAAAAAAAAAATATTAATGCGCTTTAGAGTTTAACAACAAATAAGCTTCTGTGCACAAAGTATAAACTGATTGATGATTACAATATGACAGGCAAATGCATATTTTGCAGATATTTAGATTAAAATGAAAAAAAGAAGAAAAAAAAACCTAAAAATATAAAATCTAGCTGACTAAAAACTTGTTTGGGTCCTGAGGGACTGCGCTCGTTTTTGACTCAGTTGTTGCACTGGAGAGATGGCTACCAATCAAGACAGATTCCACTGCAAAACCTGCCCTTGTTTACTTTGTACATTTCCTTCTCTATCCATTCATTGTTTTTGTCTTTACTTGTCTAAAGGTTCCACCTGTGTGAAGGTGGCTTAGGAGTGTAGTTTTGAGCCACACCACCCCCCTTACCTCCAACTCAGCAGAAAGCGGGGGCTGCCTTAGGTTCAACGTGTGATGTTTTTTCCACTCAGTGTACGGAGTCTAACCCTAATCAGGCACCAACAGCAAGTCTAATGTCTGTGAAGAGTTAGGGGAATGTACCTGACACCTATGTATTTACTCTTTTGTGGCTCTGTTTCCTCCCAGCTGAGAGAAACTGAGCAATAAGGGGAAGTGGGACTACATCTGTGCTACGCTCTTCACATAAAACGACCCCGGACAAATGCACAAAAGGAGATAGTGTTTGCTTTTTGTTGAAGATTGATTTTTGGATCATTCATTGATTGTGATGATTTTTGTCTGAGCTACTAAACGATATTAGCTTTTTTTTTTCTTTGTTATTTTTCTTGTATCAGATGTTTCCATGTTCTTGCCCCAACAGGTAAAATTGCTTGCATTTGAATTGGTGTTAAACAAGAAATTACACAGGCTAAAGCACAACAATGAATAAAATCAAACTCGTTCCTTTGCTTGATATTTATTTCAATTTTTCATTCTCTTTTCATAAATATTTTAACTTAAAACTCATTTCATTCCAACCAACAGTGTCTGATTCTCAGTGTTAATAATTAAATAACCAGACTCATGATTTCGGCCAACTAGACCTAGAACCACAGTTCACACACAAGCCCCCCCTGAAAACAGCAAACTTGAAAAAAAGAAGAAAAAAAAACTTCTACAAAGGCACCTGTATGTTTATTAAATTGTTGCACAGTTAGGAGGATGCTTTTTCACCTTTCCTGCAGAACATCAAAGAAAACTGACTTTCACATGTTTCTGTTGCAGCACTAATAATTTGCTTGATTAGTTTTTCTCTTACTTTTAATGGATTGCAAATTCATAGAAATGGATCATATTTGGTCTTTCAATTCGAAATTACATTTAATTCCAAGTTTGAGTGAAGCCCGTGTTTAGTATTAAGTGGTTTTATTTCTCTGTAACATTCTGGTGTGCTGCACAGCCTTGACTGACTTTTCTTCTGGGTTAAAGTTCAGAAAGCTTCCCCAGATAAACCAAAGGACAACATTACATGGGCCCTGCCACCTTTCTGTCTGTATGTATTCACACTTTTCTGCCTTTTTCATCTGAGGTCTTGTACCCATGTCTACCACTCATTCCACTCAAGAAACAGGCATGCCATGTAGACGGTCACTTCACCCCCATCATCCAGTCTTATGACAGTTCTGTTGTGCTGCAGGCTTTGTAGTCATTCCTGCATAAATTATCGATAAACATTTTTCTTTCGTTCCCCTTTGAATGTTTGACAGTTGGGACTTGAAACAGACGCCTTTCTGTTGTAAAGTTTTCTCTCAGTCTGTCATGCCTGGTCAGGAAAATGTGCTGGTGAAATGCTTCAATAATGTCTCTCTTCAGTATGTGCTCCTAACACTATTGTCTGCTGGGAAATGTTGGGATATTGAACTACAAACAAAAATCTATACTGTCTTTTAATTTTAAGCCTCCAGCATTCTATTTTGTTAATTGTTCAAATAAAGGATTGTGCAAAAAGCAGTTTGCTAAAGAAGTGTAGGCGGACGACTACTTGGCTTTCTTATGATACAGTATATACTGAAACCATCTGCAGTCTCTGAGCTGACCTACAGAACAATGTGCACAATAAAACAAGAACTATCCACGGAGTCTTGGTCTACCACACACTGCTAATTGCTCTCTTGTTCCTGCATGTTAACATGTGCTATCTGTAGTATTTGCACTATGTCCTAACCTCCCTTGTGTGGTTCAGGCGGCTGCCTCAGTGCCCACACTGCTCTCTTTAAGGCTGGGCCTCTGTTTGCTTTAATGGAAAGCAGACCCATCAATGAAAAATTTGCTTCGTAAGGTTTTTCAGCCTTTTAGTATTTCTCTCTCCTCCTTTACTGCAGCTCTGCTCTCCACTAAAATGTGGTTTTATTCTCAAAAATGCTATCAAGTATTCTCCTTGTTAATGTCAAAAAAGGACTAGGCTACCAGAAAATTTTCTTTTTTTTTTTTTACAGGCCTGTAGCCTGAAGGGCAAATTACATGTTTGGACACCCACTTACAGACCACCTATATTCTCAAGTGTATCCTTCAGCCATGCTTGAGGAATGATGGTGTATGCATGTACGTTAGCTTACCCAATGGGACTTTTCAGGGCTTTTGTGGTTTGGTGGAAATGTGTTGGACATACTTTTCAACAAAAGCCTGCAATTTTATTGGCCGTTCTATTGCACCATGCACTAAGGGAAACAATGGTGCCCGTCCTAAGTGTTACTTTTCTGTAATACGAGCATGTTGTTCATTTCAGATGAAGCGCAGAGGATGAAAATAATGTTTGAGAGGAGAGATTAGCAAACCAAAATTGAGTTCCTCGGGGCAGTAGAGTCAAAACACATGCATCTATAAATGAGCACAAAATTGCTGTGAGCTTATCTACTCTGCAACTTACTGCTGACTTTGTTGAGCTGTGATTTTATGTACAGGAAGCAGGAGCTCAGGGTTAAAACTGGCTGAAGGGTGCAGAAACAACACCTATTTTTGCTTCATGTCTTTCTGTCAGCTTTTTACAATTTTTCAAGGTGAGTCTTAATCAAGAGAGATGTGAGATAGTGTAGGAAACTGGGAAGAGAGACAAACCCAGGGTGCCTGCTTCAGTGCCTACAGCCACTGAACATACTGTACAGGCTACTTTAACACCGTAGACTGGCTGTGGTTAAGTGGTGGTTGGCCATCTTTCTGCTAGATGGTTTGTGGTTTGATCCCCGCTCCCACAGTCGCATAGTGAATTTTCCATGGGCAAGACACACAACCTGTGGTGTAAACCTGTTAATATCTGAGAGAAACCTTTAGATTTGAACCAAGTGAAAAGAGAAATACCTAAAAAAGCTCAGCGGAGGTGTAATTCACTGAATGGTTTGAGTATTGAATTGTTTTGAGTTATGAGTTCCCTAAAATCACTGTTACTGCACTTTATCAAGAAGGTTAAGGACCGACAAATCCACCACCATCAAAACCCCAACACTGGAAAGCACCTTGAAAAGTAAAAGCACTTCTCAAATTTAACCCTTCAGACTGACACTTTCCATCCTCCACATACTTGAAATAGTATTATCCCCCACGAAGGCTGGCTTTGAGGCTTGTCCTTAAAACCTCTGGCCTTGAAGCTGGAATGCCTGACACGTACTCCATTGACCCAATAAACATTTTTCCTATACAGGGATCTCTATGACATTAAGGCAACTGACATATCTGGTTTCTGATCACTTTGTGCCTGTTTGTGCATCTCCTGATCCTTTACAAACCTCCATCTCTCGTGTGTTGACTATCAGCCTCACATGCGCTACACTCTGTCCTCACTCTGCCTCCTCCAGCCCCCCCCCTGAAACTCCCTTTAGTATGTCCTCCTGAGAGGTTCACCAGTACTCCACAGTTTCTAAGGAAAGTAAACATTTAGGCAACAAGAGTTCAAGGACCTCCATACCCCCCTGTCCAAATAAACCTGCTTTCAGTTATGGAAATGTGTGAATGTCTAATGGACAATGAAGAAAAGAGAAAGTAAGCCCCCACCTGTTCAAGGTTATATAATACCACAAAGGGAACCAGAGAGGGATGTTTGAGTTGTATAATCCTGTTGTTTCTGACTTTCCATTTAGCCTGGTGTGAATTATATTCTTGTTGATACTGCTGGGTAATGAATAGCACTTCTGGGAAAAAAAGAACCTCTTCTCTCTGATATCCGAGAAAAGTCATGAGATCTAAATTACATGATTGCTTTTGTTTTTCACAAGGGAGTTTTTTGGACCAGGAAGTTTAGTTTGAGTTTCCAAATAAAAGGAACAGAAGATAAAAGATGGAGGGGTAAAATATTTGAAATCTGGCATGATTTTAGAGATGCATTCATACCTGTAATATGCAACACAGGAAGTAGTTTGGGTAAAACATGAGGTTGAATGCCAGATTTACAATTCCTGTGAATCATAATATGGCAAAGAATTAGTTTCACTGAGTTGAAATAATTGGTGCCAGGTAATTTTTGATGAGACAGCTTAATTACAAAGAGAATATGTGAGAGGAAGTACAAAGTGTATTAAGTGATACACAAACATCGCATTCTGCTTATATGTCAGCAGATTTCCTCAGGAGGTAGTTCATTTAGGTTTCTGACTCTCAAGGGAACAAATATGATGACCAAAAATGAAAGATTGTGTATGGATTAACACTGAGAAGACGATGACTGTCTGAGAATGCAGAGCATGAGCTGTATCATCCCTTTGTGCAGGCAGTAAAATGACTAAAAGTGTACTGTTATCTCCTTCTCATTGAGGAGCACTTTTTTTCATCTGCATGAGTTCATCTCCAGATAACTGATTTTAAAAGAGGCAGCTTATGTTACAACCATTAGGGTATATTGGAGTTGTTGTAGGATCAATTCTCAACCACGTGACCTGGAGAGGAAAAAACACTCCCTTATAAAGTTCTTATATGTTTGTGGGAAAATGTCCCAGTTTAAAGTCAGATATTGTTCTGAATCCTACAGTTGTGCCTGAAAGTTTACACCCTCCAGCAGAATTTCTGATTTTTTGGCAACAACCATAAACGTTACATTTGGAGAGGAGTCAACAAGGCCTATGATGAAAGTTACACCATTCATAACATGAAACACAGAGATGGATCACTGATGTTTTTGGGATGTGTGAGCTACAAAAGCTCAGGAAACTTGGTCCAAACTGATAGAAGGATGAATGCAGCATGTTATCAAAAAATAATGGAGGAAAATTTACACCCATCAGTCCAAAAGCTGTGCATGGAACGTTCTTTGATGTTCCAACATGACAATGATCTAAAACACAAGGCCAAATCAACCTGCCATTGGCTACAGCAGAAGAAAGTGAAGGTTTTAAAGTGTCCATCTCAGTCTCCTGACCTTGATATCATCAATCCAGTGCGTGGAGACCTCAAACCTGCAGTTAATGCAAGACAGCTCAATGATTTACAGGACCTGGAGGCTTTTTGCCAAGAAGAATGGTTAGTTTTACCATCTGAGATAATAAAGACCCTCATCCACAACAACCACAAAGAATTTCAAGCTGTTATTGATGTTAAAGGGGGAAATACAAGGTATTAAAAACTGGGGGTGTGAACTTCATAACAGGGTCATTTTTGAAGTTTCCGTTGTCATTATGATTAAAAAAGAGTAAACTTTTTTTTTTTTTCAATAAATGTCTTCAGCCAACCACTAACTATGAGTTATAAACTCCCATTAAAACAGGCAAACTTGAATTTTGGCTTAAATGTCTTAAAACTAATCCTTGTGTCTCTATTTGTTAAATGAATTTGACTCTTAAAGTGTTATTAAATACTTTGACTAGATTTAAGATGGAACACAACAACCAAACTAAAGGGCATTAATAAAGACCTGTACTAAAGAATTGAGTGACATTAACCAGCTATAGCCACTTTTTTCTAGAATTGTGCAGTACTTTGAATTAGAAAAGCAGATGCACGATGGCCCAGACTTCCTGGTAAACATGTATTTTTCCTGAGTTGCAGAGCCCAAACTGGCAGAGGTCTTGTGGGAAGAAAATTTGTCTGAGGGTTCAGTTTTCTGGCATCCTATCAGAGTGGTTGTGTTCTTGCAAATATCTGAGATGTTTCAGACGGAAATCATGTTCATGATGGAATAAAATGTAAACTATTTGGGTCACAGCACAGTGAGCTGTCCACAGGGTCGGTGTGGAGATACAACAGTTACACCTGATGAGCTTTACTTTGATCAGTCTGCCTTCTTTTTTCCTTCTCTCTACACAAGTCCTTTAACTATGCCAAGCATTTGATACTTATTTGCTCATAAACTTTTAATATGATGGAGCACAAAGTGAAGAGAAGTTATTCACAGCTGGAGCCCTTTAATGGTTTAATCCATGAAAACAGATCAACCAAGACATTTTTAATAGTCTGTTTTAAATAGGGGTGAAATACGTGTGAGGGTGGAGGTGTTGCTGTGCCAGCCTTAAGTCACTATGATGTGCAGAATAGACCCGTGGAAAAAAATGGGATCACACAAATGAAACAAAAGGTGACTTTTAATGTTTTTGTGCTGTAATTTCATCCAAAAAAAACAAACCTCACTGCTGTTTGGGTGAAGTTGACAGGCCTTCATAGTTTTAGAGAAAAACCACTCGACCTTGTTTGACCTCTGACCCCCAAATTCATTTCGAAACAGTGGAGAGGTGAGAGTTAAAGATGAAAATGACAAAGAATTGCCAGAACTTTGTCTGACAGTGTTAGTGGCACTAGCATGCAAGAGATGAGTTGTCATCAGCTCATGACTTTCAGATGTTAGTTGCTGATTATCTCAAATTCTGACCTGGAATGATGACAAATGATCTTGTTTTCTACCTGTTTTTGCTCCTGCTTTGTCATGTCTGGACTTCTGTAATGCCTTCTTGACAGAAATACCAGGGTTTACTTTTATTGCCTTCAATTAGTCTGAAATGCAGCCCCACATATCCATGGTTTGAGAATAAATTATGTTATACAATAAGAGATCACTGAGAGCTCATATAACCTAGATCTTGACCACCTTAAACTGGTCCTAAGAGTTGTATTTCTTAATCTAACTTATAATTATAATAAAATAATCCAAAAGCCTGACCCGGCCTTGGGGAAGGACTGATTCTCAAACCTCCATGAGTTTGCGATCTCTCTCTGATAACTTAAGTTTATCAATCTATTTGACTCAGAACTCCCAAGCTCTGAAATGATCTGGCCTTTTGCCAAATCCTTCCTTGCTTTTAGGTATCTTTTCATGAAGACTTTCCTTTTAGTTATATTTTCTGAGATGTAGAAAATCTGTAAGATGACTCTTTGATTGCAAGCCAGTGTAACCTCCTTTGACTTTTAAAGCTCGTAATCACTTATTCCTATAAAAGCTCCTGATCCAGACAAAAACAAACCCTACATCTGTTCCGTCTTGTCACCAATAAAGTTGTCTTGATGATGATGACAAGCCATAATGACTTGAAAACAGCGAACAAAGTACACTATAAAAATGATGCTTTACCAACATTTATTAATACAAAACAAAATAATAAATCTGGCAGTATGGCAGCCCAGACACTTAATGTTTGTCATGACTCAGTTACGTAGTAATGCTTGATGCTTTACTGTGGTTGGTGCCTTAACCCTCTGATTCATGAATTATGAAAGTGTCAGGATTTTTCCCTTAAATGTTTTTATTTGTCTTAAGGCATGAAAAAAAGTTTTCCATTTTTTTCTTCAAATATTTGAAATGGAATATTTAACACAAAACAGTGTGAACGCGATGTAAATATGAATTTTTTTTTGTTTGACTTCTTTTCTTTTCTTTCTTTTTTGATGGTTATTTCATGAATTAACTTTTTTTTAATGCTTTGCGAAACATTTTAACTCTCTTTCATCCATTTTAACACTGAATTAGTAACAGTTTATAAGCTTTTCACTCTCAAATGCTTGTCTATAACATTTTTAAAACCATATATATGTTTAGAAAAAAATAAAATCATTTTTTCAGGCCCTAAGAAGAATGAAAATATCCTGACACTGGCTCATATGAATTTCCACCACATGAACCATTGAATTTAGGAGTAAGTAACTTTTAAATAGGTGTCCACTGTAGTGACCACTATGCAACACAGGGTTAATTTCGTCAAAATGTGTTTTATTTTTGAGTGATTATAATGCCTTGAAAAAAGTCAAAAGTTATTTTTATTTTTCCCCCTTCTCCTCAACTATGACGCGTGTTCTTATATATGCGATGATACATATCTAGACACAACTGTTACCAAAACATAATTTAGAGACAATGATCTGCCGTTGGCTTGTTTGACAGGGATCTGATTTACAGTATTTGCAACTTCTCCTTCTGGCATCAGCCTGTTAGTCAGCGTGCGCACGATGCGCGCTCCGTGCCAAGAACACAGTCTGCTGCTGGGAGGCTGGCGAGAGGTGAGGAAGGAGGAGGAGGAGGAGGAGGAGGAGAGGGAGGGCAGCAAAGGAGGACTGGTTTGTAAATTTTTTTTCCTCTCCCGTCCTGGTACTGAGGGGTCTCCTTCCCTTCTCTATATAAGGCGCTGTGAGCCTCTGTGCAGTCACTCAGCTCCTATGCGCTGCAGGAACTCTGCCAACACGCAGCTGCCCGGTGCTCACACAGGGAATAACAGGCTCTCCTGAGTGCAGAGGAACTGCTCCCAAATATTCACACAACTGGACTCTAACCTGGAAGGACAGAGGTGAGCAAGATGAGATATTACACTCGTGAACTGAATTATTTTTGTTTTACACGCTGCTGTGTTAAAATAGCAGGTGGGTTGTATTGAATATTTTATAGTTTAAATCACTCTGCAAAAGACATTCAACAGTGTGCCTGACCGGATCCACAGACTATATACTTACTATTTAGTTTGAATGACGTCTCTTTTGTGAACTCTGCATGATTTACTCTTCCAGTTAGGAAATACACACTGGACACTAATAAATCTGATATTTCAGTTATTGGCTTCATGCCATGCAAGTGTAAAAGAGACTTTTGGCAAGGCATTGGCATCCTTTGAAAGTCTGCAGCCTCACAGAGGAAATTCCAATGAAAGCAGCAGCTTGTTATAGCATAGAATAGGCTAAAGGATTAAATAATGGAAGAGGGAACGAGTTTTCTTAATATGATACAATATTGAAGTTTTCCAGCATGGTTAAAAAAAAAAGTTAATCATGAAACCAGTTGTTATAGGTCAAGGGGCCAACTAGTGTTCTAACAAGACTTTTAACTTAAAAACCAATAGCTAGCTAATAGCACTGTATTCTGCACAAAGACCAAGGTAGGTATGACTTATTAAGGCTTAATTATCCCAAATGGCAAATAAAAATAATAAATGCACACTAGACAAAACCTTGGGTCTCAAGAGGTTTAAGAGCTTAAAGGGAAAAAAATGAATACGTGTTTGGAGTTAGGCATAAATAAGATGCTTTTTGTTGTGTCATGAGTTGTGTTTACAGTCAGTCTCATGGTGAGGTGGATCTGAGGTCATCCTCGTTTCACATCAGACACCACATGCAGGCAAGCCTCAGCTCCCATACACAAGATATGGATGAGAGTGTGTGTGTGTTTCTTCTACTCCGTCTGTCACTCCAGTATAAAATTCATGAGAGCCATGAGAAGGGCAGAGAGAGAGAAGCTGGTAGAGGTTTAGTGTGAAAAAGGGGCAGCGGGGGAGAGCAGGAGGAGAAGAAGAAGGAGGAGGAGGAGGGTGTGGTGCCCGGAGCTGGCACAGCATGTTGACACAGAGTTGATGCCAGACCTCAGCTGCCTTTTTCAGAAAGAGAGAACGGGATTCAAGGATGAGGGCAACCAAGCGAGTTAGGGCTTGGTTTATCTTCTCTTTTTTGTCTAATCACACAAAAGAACAGCTCCTCTTTCTTCATGAAAGTCTGTGACTTTGAGGTATTGGGTTCAGCTCTAATCCTGGACACCATCCTTGTTTTTGTTGCCGTCCAGACAGAGGTCAGATGCAGGGTCAGGTAAATTTTTTTGCCCCCGATTATGTCAGGAATGCAGTCTTTTGTTCAAAGATGAATCAGCGGGTGAGAGCCTGTCAAGTCTCCCTCCTCTTTGTTCCACCCTGCTGTTCAGTTTGGTCAGAAAATAATCAGACAGGGATAGAGTATTTCAACAGATCCATAGACAGTGTTGTGACTTAAGATGAGACTTGAATTTTTTCTTATAACACGTATAAGTAAGGCTATGTCATTACTGCAAAGACAGAGTTGACCCTTAGAATATAGAAGCTCGCTTACAGCTTTGTTGTGTCAATGGGAAAGAAACTGGATGCTTTCAAAATATGTCACCAGCTTTTCAAAAGTTGCACAATTAGGTTGATATTGCAGGAAAATTCACGTAGCACCAATAGTAAGGTGGCAAATTGTTGCACAAGATAATGGAAGTATGATGATGAAGACAGCTCTGTAATGTCCTGTGTTGGGAAATTAAACAATCCTGTGTAATTCATCACTCAGTTTACAGAAAAAGAGGAAAATGAACATCCAAAATTTGGACATTGGCATTTTGATTGATCTTTATTGTCATTATTGAGGCTATTGATGCTTCAGAAGGGGTATTTTAATTGTACTGATTCCCTTATTTTTATGCATTCACATCAAAACAACACGGCAAAACCAAATATTCCTGTCACTGTACCTAAAGTGGAAGTTGCTTTGCATCTCATGAGGGTTTCTGCGACTTCAACATGAGATGATAAGGAGAATTGATTACTGACAGGAATTCATCCCAGTCCTGGCAGGAAAAATAATAGGGGGTGTATGTTGATAGTTACTAACAAAAAGTGTTGAAAAGTCTCTTTAATGTTGTTTTTGCAGTATCAAACTTGTAAAACTTACCAAGGCTTAATGTTGTTATGAGTATATAACCATGAGCATCCAATTAGACCAGATAGAAAAAAGGTCATGAAGCAATGTCAGTATGTCAACACCCTCATTTTGTAATCAGAGCTCTGCTTTGTTGACTCATCCTGTGGCTTAAAGACTCATGAAGTATTTCCTCCCTGCAGCTCGTGTCTCAGACTCTTGAGGACCTCTTCTCTGCTCTCATCTGAAAGTCAGACCTCACTTGCTGAGCTGTCAGGATGATCTGTGCTGCCATGACCTGGCTGTCCGTCCTCTCCCTCTCCCTCCTGCTGGTGTGTGTCAGAGACTCAGCCTCCCTCTTTCTGCCCGACTCCAAGGAGCTCAGGCAGCTGCTGAGCCGCTATGAGGAGGAAGCGAACCAGAACAGTAACAGTAACAACAACTCGACTGGCAGTCGCACAAGGCGAGCCATCCGCTGGTCAGACCGTGAGGAGATCCTTCAATTGCACAACAAGCTGAGGGGCGGTGTCTACCCAACCTCATCAAACATGGAGCACATGGTAAGATAAGTCACATTACACCAGAAATACCTTCCACAATAAGGATTTTTTTCCTTCTCTTTTTTTACTCCAAGTAGTTAAAGCATAACTCTACATTAGGATTAGCCAATCAGTATAATGATACAAAATTACCCAGAAAACATCAAAACTGAGCATTATTTGTTTCTAGCAGAAAAAAATGGGATCACAGTCTGTGGGCGAATGTTTCAAAATTGGTTTGTGAGTGTGGACATTAGCAGAGCTAGAATCAGCTGTCAGCCTTGTTCACACGCCTGTGTGTGTTTTATTACATGTTACTGTGGTTAAGTGGTTGTATGTTAATATCACCAGATGTGAGGGATCAAACTGAGGTCACATTGGAGCATACTGACATGATGTCAAACAGCCATTGGACGGTGACAACTTTGACATGTTCACGATCTCAGGCCTGTAATACAATAAAATGTAAAACACATCATGCATGTTCTCCTCACAGTATTTGACTGGGGAGTAAACTGATGATCATATAGTCAAATCTTGTTCCTGATAATATGGTGGGTCAGGAATATAGAAGGGGGAGTTTTGAGAGTTGTCAGAGAAACAGTGAGCAACATTTTTGGCAGGAGACCAGGCTGCATCTTGATAATCTTGAAGCTGTAGTGTTAGTAACCCTACAGGGTGGGCCATGTTTCCATACATGGGACAAAATAAACATTCTATGTTTGACAACCGTTTTTGTTTAGATAATGTGCTCTCTATGATTATCTTTGTTTTGAAAACATTCATGTCAAGTTTCGTATCTTCACCTTATACGCCATAGCCTTCAAGTGCCCCCAAAGATAACCAAAGATAATCAAACGCATCTTCTAGGGTATCTGAAGCATTAAAAAAAATATGTATAATACATTTTCCTATGTATGGAAACTTATGACTCACTCTATATACTTGACAAAGCCAATATTTAAGTTGTCCAGAATGTTGTACAGCATTAAACCACTGCTCTGTTTTAAGGCCAAAGAAAATAAGCAAATTATCTGTACCCTGACACAACAAACTCAGTCAAACTCTTTTATGTTACTGCTTTTCTTCAAGAACATGGCTTTTTTATACATTTACCTTGTTATATATTTTGTTTAATGCTTTTCTCACACCAGTTGCTTGCAGCAAAGCCCAAAATTCAATCTGAAAATATTGAATAAAATACTGTTGGGATGATTTCAATGATGTAGACACTTAAGATAACAGCATGAGTCTGCCACTGGTAAAAATAAGCACTGTTGGTGGACTGACTGGCTCGACTGTTATTTCCCCTAAGGATTACATTGCAGTTGCTGCAGCTGTACCCGGGGCGCTGACTTGAGTAACCTATTGGGGCAACTCCAAACCATTATGAACCTGCTACTCATTCACACACTTTAACATGTAGAATTGGACCCAAGTTGAAAATAACAGAAATTCTCCTTTGAGTTAAACACAGCAGCTACACCAAGATTTAATATAAGCCTTGTAAAAGTGGTGTTCCTGTAATAAAACATCCTTTTCTCTCTGTTGGAAACATCCAGTAATGTTGGTGAGCGATTGCCAGCCTGCTGTGCTGCTCTTTTACAAGGAGGCTAATAATGCTGAGTCTGTGCAACCTGCAAACAGCTTTGAACAGAGAAGACAGGAGAGTGAGAGAGGACTGGGTCAGGGGAGGACACTGCGAATGAGGATAGAGAACAGGAAATTTGGAGATGATGTGGCACATCAATGAGCAAAGTAGAAGAGGAATTATTGTTGAGACACACAGAGGGTTATTGGAAACCCTGAGGTTCACGAAGTTGAGAGGAGCAGTGGTGGCCTGTGTGTGCGGTTATAACCGGGGGGAAAGTGTGTGAAGATTTACTCAGCCCAGTGCTCTCTCAAATTCCAGCCAACAGGCAGAGTATGTGTGTGTTTGTGTTAGTGTGTTAGTCTATGGGTGTTTGGGGTTACAGTGGTGTCTGTGTGTGCATGTTTTAGTGACCACCAAAACGCTGGAAATTTACTGGGGAGATTGGCCATGCTGGAGAACATACAGTCCTCCTCTCCTTCACAGCGCCCCCTCTTTAAGGCCGGAGTCAAGTGTCTGCTTTCAAACCTTCTCTCAGCCACTGTAAAGAAACCCACTCTGGAAATGTAGACAATTCATCTGTGATTGCTAAAGATTTGTAGTGGACCAGAGCCAGGCACCAGCTGTTCCTCTCAAATGTCACTGTCTCAGGTTAATGTTGAACTTGTAGACGTCTCAGCTTCGGCTCATCTGGAAGGAAGGAAGGAAGTGCAAGAGTAGTGAATAGATTGTGGTGAAGCAGCAGAGACTAATGTGAAGACTATTTCTACCCTTGAGTGGATGCAGCAGGTGATTTTTTTCTGTTATTTCTCTTGGGATTAAAGTGATAACATTCCTTGTGGGGTTCTCGTTCTACTTTTTCCAAACAGGTTTGGGATGATGAGTTAGAGAGGACTGCCACTCTTTGGGCGGAGGAGTGTCACTGGGACCATGGACCTCAAGACCTGCTGGCATCTATAGGACAGAACCTGGCAGTGCACTGGGGAAGGTGAGATACCACAACACACCGATGTGTCAATATGTTGAAAGCCGTCAGATCTGAAGCTTTCTCTGTGCTGAGAAGATTTTCAAGTAAAGGTAATAATCCACCAAAAAAGAAAATCAGATTTCATAAAAACAGTTAGCTTTTCACGATCTTTTGAGTCATGCACACAGTTTTTTCTTTAGAAAAAATTAAAGTTGTGCAGATTGTTGCTCACATTGGATACGAGGTAATGCCACACAGGGTAATGTTGTGAATAGGAGTTTTGTGTCTTGGTGAACACAAAGAAGCTTTTATGTACGACAGTTTTCAGCTATCACTGCAGGTGCCTTTTCCAGGAATCTGCTCTCTCTCATCCTCCCAGCGTCTTTCCTCTCCCCATATTCTCTTCTTTTCTTCCTGTGCCAGAAAACTCTAATGTGGAGTTCTTTTTCCCCCCTCTCTTTCTCCTCTTCACTAGTAGGCTCAGCACTTTTCAGTGCCTTAAAAAGGGATGTTTATAACATGAGCTACAACTGATTTGTTAGGCAATGGGGCCATGTTTATGTTTGCTTTGACTCTTTTTTTTTCAGTCTGATTTGATTTCCCCTGTTTGGAGGGAACAGACTGCTGGTCTGTGAGCCAGGTCAAACTCAGACTCATCATTTGAGGCTTGCAGGGAGGAGGAGGAGGAGCAGGGTGGTTCATGCAGTGTTTCTTAAGTCTAGCCAAGCACCTGGCAGCTCCCTAAGATATTTCCCTTTAGCCCGTAGAACCTGGATGGCCTCTGACTGAGCCTACTGTTTGTGTGTCTGTCTCTCTTTGTGTGTATCCTACAGGTACCGCTCTCCCTCCTTCCATGTACAAGCCTGGTACGATGAAGTGAAAGACTACACTTACCCCTACCCTCACGAGTGCAACCCCTGGTGTCCGGAGCGCTGCTCAGGGCCCATGTGCACCCATTACACTCAGGTGAGACGTGCAGAGAAGAAGATGGTAGAGGGCGTAAAGGTTAAGGAGTTCAAGGGAAAATTTTAAGACACAAGAAAAGTAGGTTAAATGGGAACTTCACACATTTTAAAGTTGAGTGTCTGCTTGTAATCAAGGAGTACCACATGTGTGAAAAAGATGAGGTCATATTAGTCTGTGTTGTCTGGAGCTGCTGTAGGCTAAAAGGTGGAGAAGTTTGAAAGAAGGAAGCTAACTATCCTTTCTGCAGTATCTGTTTCTCGTTGATTTCTTTACTCTGTATGAGGGTGGTAATATAAAGGGTAAGAGTAATACATGCATTTAATACATGCAAACAAGGGCAGAGCTGAATTTGAACACAGGGACATGCATTGCAGCTGTTTGCCAGGACCACCTTGCTCTTGCCACCTTGAACCTGACAGCTTTTAAGTATTCATCGTAAAAGCAGCACCACTTTTCCTTTAAGGTGTTGCAAAGGTAATGGACCCTGAAAGAGAAACAGGGTGCAGCCTGGACAGTTGTAGCATTATCATACTTAATTGGACTTATTTTCTAAACATTCAAATTTAAATGCCCGTCCTTTTGCAATAAAATTCAAAGCTTGCTACACACTGCAGACTTTTTATATTTCAGCCTCCTTATGAACTGTGCAATGTATTTTCCTCAACACTCATGGCTAAAATCTGTTAAGTATAAGGTCGTGTCTCTTCTTTTACCTGTGATATGTAACATATGTGGCCTGACAGGTGCAGGACAGTAACAGAATATGCGTGTTGTGCAACCTGTATGATATTTCAAAGTATTTATGGGCAGAGGTGGTCACAGGACCAAAAAGTTAACTGCCAGGAATGGGCAGGCAGAGAAAAAAAGAGGTTAATTCAGCATTAATTGCAAGAAATATAAAAAAAGCTCGCTGAGAAGAATTCAATGAGGATGAGACACTGATGAAATCAATCAGAAGGACACAGTAGTTGGTAAGCTGGCCTCCTCTTTCTGCAGACTTTACTTAGTGACTGCTGGGATGAGTTCACAGAAACATTCAGACCCCTCCCTCTTTCTTCACCCTGCAACCTGATCACAGCCATGTGGTACTCATTTACAGCCACAGCAGACACCCCTCGCTGCTTGACCTGGATTCTTCTGAAGATGCTGCAGAGAAGAGACATTGCCAACTCTCAGCATCACCACTTTGTCTGTGTCTTTTAAACTGCTTGAATTTGTTGAAGTATCCCCATCTGGTCAGTCTGAGCAGCCATACCTGAAGAGAAACACTGGATCCTCTGATGCACAGTGAACCAGCAGCACTCAGGGCTCATCAGCATGTATGCTGACTCACCAATTCCAGGGAACTCTAACTGTTCAAGGGAAAAGATGAACATTTCTGAGAAGGGGGAGAGAGAGCACATGTTTCAGAGTTTGGGAAGAAAGTGGAGGAGTTATGGAACATGCTGTGTTGTATTTGCCATCAAATGGCACATCATTCATCTGTAACACCACAGCAGAGGCTTTCCATTTAACAAGGCGTTTTATTTCGCCTTGGACCCAAACTGACTTCTGTTTTGTTAGAATTAAGATATAAAAACTGACACTTTCCACTTCTCTAACTGGACTGTTATGAATGGAAAGTGGGTTAAGACATGAGGAGCATTTGACTGGGATACACGTGGCACTCTTTGAAGCCTCAGTGGCCTTAATGATATACCAGTGTAGTCACATTTTCTGGAATAATTAAGTGAGAAGAGTGAGGCAGGAAAAGCCAGTGAAATAGTTCACCCTGCTATGTATTCTTTTGTGCTAACTTTAGCCCCTCTCTTATTTCCCTTCCTCTTTACAGCTGGTCTGGGCAACCACAAACCGAGTGGGCTGTGCTGTGCACACATGTCCGAGGATGGACGTGTGGGGAGAAATATGGGAGAACGCCATTTACCTTGTGTGCAATTATTCCCCAAAGTAAGATCAACATTCCTCCATGTTCCACTGTTCATCAACACTTCTTCTCTCTTGACTCTAGTTTACATTCTTCCTCTCTCAAAGTTGATAAGTGCAATGGTATGTTCTTCGAATAACTCTAGTACAGATATGGAGCACGAGTTATCATGGATGTTTGACATAATGGGGCTATTGAAACTCCTCCAGGGGTAAAACATGACTAAAACCAGAGAAAGAAAAACGTTAAAAAAAGTGCTTGTTGTCTCCAAAGGATGTAACTCCCTTGAGTTAAAAAAAAAACAAAAACGTTTTTGTAACTAAGTGGGGATGATGACTTTTGGGAGTGTTGACCACAGACAAGGGGGAGGTTATTGTAAAGTCATGAGCTCAGGGAATTCTAACCCATGATGAATTTCTGTTAGTCAATCACTTCACTGTTTTTTCCACAGGGGCAATTGGATTGGTGAGGCCCCCTACCAACATGGCCGCCCTTGTTCCCAGTGCCCCCCCAGCTATGGAGGAGGATGCAAAAATAACCTGTGCTACAAAGGTGAGCACAGTTTCTATTTAAAGATACAGAACAATAAGACTTCATGATTACAATCTTACTCTGTTTGTTTTTCTGTCTGTCTCTCTATCTAGACTCTGGCTCTGAGACAGAGGATATGAACGAGGTGGAGAAGCCTCAGGTCCCGCTACTGCCTCGCACCACTGCCAAACCTGCTCCCAAACCCAAACCATCTCCCCCCAAAAAACCTGCACCCAAACCCTCCACACCTAAACCAAGCACACCCAGAGCGCCATCATCAAAGACTCCCAGCAGCACCTTTCTTGGTAACTACGCAGTCCGGCATATCATTAGAGACCATTCAACTTAAAGGTTTTGTTGTTTTATTTATGCTTTCTTCCCCTCATTCCTGCAGCTCAGAACATTAAGTGTGAGACAAGACTGCGAGATAAGTGCAGAGGTGCTACCTGCAACAGGTGATTTTACCGTTCGTGGCCTCTTTTGTGCTACCCCTTAAATGTAAACGTATTGTAACCTCTAACCTTTCTCTGCAGATACAAGTGTCCTGCTAACTGTTTGAATAAAAAGGGGAAAGTTTGGGGAACTGTCTTCTATGATGTGGTGAGTCTTACACCGAACAACTTAAATCCTGTAGCAGTTTTTTTTTAAATGTATGTTTTAATCAATGTTCAATTCTTACTGCTCCAGCAATCAAGTATTTGCAGAGCTGCTATTCATTTTGGAGTCCTCAACAACAATGGAGGAGTGGTGGACATCACAAGGATGGAGAAGTTCCCATTTTTTGTAAAAGCCGCAAAGAATGGCATCGAGTCCCTCAGGTATGTTTTAACCCCCAAACGTAATGAAATGATTTTTTCAATTATTTTTTTGGTGATCATGATTTCTGAACACTGTGATGTCTTTTACAGTAAATATAAACCTGGCAATGCTTTTGTTGTGGCCAAAGTGGAAGGTAAATCAAATGCATGTGTTTTAAAAGGGCTTTGAGTCATGACTGCACACATATTACCAGTCAGTCCACACAAATGAGTAACAATAATGTGTTTCTGTTTCTCTCTCTCTGACAGAAATGACTGTTGACTGTTACACCACAGTGGCTGAAATCTGTCCTTACAAGAAACCCAACACACACTGTCCAAGGTTTGTTTAAGCACGACATATTTAGTTTTGTAATGTTTGGATTAAACAATGATATGATACTTAAAAAAACTTTTTTATTGTACCCCGAGTCTTCTGTAAAACTTTTCTTTAGTGCTGGGAACCATTTCAGGTTTTGTATACAGTGAAATACTTGTGCCATAAAATCAGATAAAGGGTTTTCATGTTATGGGGTGCCTTTTTGTGAGGAGAGAAGACGAATTCTGTCAAAATGACCAAAAATATCAATGAAATTCAAACTGATTTTCACTGTGCTCCTCAGGATCCTCTGTCCAGACAACTGTAAGACTCAGCCATCTTACTGGTCACCTGTGATTGGAAACAACATATACGCAGAAGTAAGTAACTCGCCATTAAATGTGTGCATGGGAGGATTTAAGCATGAGGTCCTCCAGTTGCTGTTTCATTAACGAATTTATATTCTTTAGTTCTTACAAGAGAGCGGGGATTTGTTGATTTGCAGCATGTTTATGTCAGACAGTCTTCTCAGCCAGTGTGATGCATGGTAGCCATGGAAAGTCATTGAATCACAGTAGGAATATGGCTGATGGAGCTGGGAGTGATGGTGAGGTAACCTAGAGGCTGTTAAAGTTGTTCCACCCTGTGTTGGACCAAACCACTCATAGTGTAACCCAAGAGTTCACTATGACTAATTGCTAGAGGGTCAAAGAAGACCTAAAAGGCATGGTGTCATGAAAAGTGGTTTACATCATCCCTACGAAGTTGATGGTGTAAAGTCAACATGAAATGCACCCCAGACTAAATGAAGTGGCTTGTTTAAGGGCTGCAAGTTTGGTAAAGTTCCAGGAGGTGGATTTTGTCTTTAAACTGACCTTAGATGACGTCCAGCTGGACACAGTTCTTTGAAGATCTTGAACTTTAAAGTTTCACAGCAATGCCAGAAAAGGGAAGGATGATGGCTCATAGTAAATTTCCCTGAGTGTTTTGCAATCAAAGTTACCAAGTACAGAGGCCGGATGCTTGTCACACATGAGGTATAAACTGTGTGGTTAGGAGTGGTGGAGGGGCACTGTGTGATTTATGTTTTAACCAGAAATGAATGAGTCTGCTCCAGGCTGCTGATAAGAGCTTGTAATCTGCTGTGTTGACTTAGCCTGGGAAACAACTCGAAAGTGTGTCTATGTGTGTGTCTGTGTGTGTGTGGGTGAGAGTGAGAAAGAGAGAGAGAACCCAATGTGTGTCAGTACCTGAGGTAAATTTTTAACAGTATTTGGTGAAATATCTATGAGCATGATATTACGTAATGACAGGTGTGTCTACCAACTTGTTAAAAAGTTTATTTTCTGCACTTCATCTCCACAGAGTTCCAGTATTTGTAAAGCAGCCATCCACGCAGGAGTAATCAAACCAGATGGTGGTTATGTAGATGTTCTTCCACTGGACAAGAGAAAGAGCTACACTGGAGTTCTGAAAAATGGCGTCCAGTCAGAGAGGTACAACTCTTTTGTGCTCCATTTTATTTCATTACTTTTACTGTGGTTATATATCCCAACTTATAAATAAAACACAATGTCAAAGAAAACAGCTCCAAGATAGATTGATCGGGCAACATAGGAACATCTGAGGTAGTCTGAATTCCTGAAATATACATTTGTAGGTTAGGTTCAAAGTAGTCAAACTGAAGAGTATCTAAGAAAAGATAACCATTAATGTTTGGACATGGTGTGTAACTGCCTCCATTAACAAAACAATCACTTTGTTTTGAAACCCCAAAGTTTTAAATAAAGCTCCTATATAGTAAAATTTAAAGCACCTTTGGATTTTTGGGGGTATGAAATACTGCATGCACAATGACACTACAGATATATCCACACAGGGCAACACAATCAGTCAAACTGCAACCAGCTGAAGTCGTGGAGGTGTTTAAGAATCGTGTGGTTCCTGAATAATAACAGAAAAATTTCAACTCTACATCTCACAGTGTTGGGAAAAATATATATCGAGTCTGCACACAATCTTCAGGGCGTGAAGGGAGGTCTGACTAGGCAGGGTTAAGAACACCTGGGCTGTTTTTATTTTGGGACTTCCAGAGAAATCTATCTATCGAGGCCATTTTTTTTAGATGCAATGCTCACATAAGCAGAATTTTCAGTTCGGCGGCAGTGTTGTACCCTGAAATGCAGGACACAATAGTGAAGAGAGAATGAAAGAAGCCACCCTCACATTGTTCCTGTCATCATTCATTTACACTGTTACAAAACATTCTGTAATTAACAAATCTACATAATTTAAAGTATGAACATGGTTTCAGGTCCAAGTGAATTGTTTTGTTTGCCCATCAATTTATTTATTTATTTAATGATTGGCTAAGGCTGCTCTGTAAACTGTATGAAGGCAGATTAAACGTGTTAATCCAACAGTAAAGTAGCCTCCATAAATAAATGAAAAGCTTAAGTCACCATGACTGTATGCTGGAAAGTTGAAGACAAGTAACAACCTCTTTTTTAAGAATTTGAGGCCTATGTAGAAGTTCTAAAAACAGCAGTTCTTTAAGAGTTTGTTAGGGCATGGCTCATTAAAGGATACAGGTGGATACTAAGCAACGTGAAGTTCAGCATTTCCAACTTCCAATAGCCCATAACAATAGACTCCAAAACTCTGCATCAGAAACAAATGAATGACATCATGGCCTATGGGGCTAAAACAACATTTTTATGTGATTAGTAAATACATTATCCCATTTTATTTTCACATTTCTCTCTTTGAGACTTGTCATTTCATGTATAGATTCATTGGAAAGTGTTGCCATGAATAACTTTGAGGTGTCACCAGAAAATAGGAACAACATGAAAACCAAGTTAAGGTCGCCATGTCAACTAGTAGGTAGCTTTGTAAAGATTGGAAATACAATCCATAAGCTAACAACTGTCATGCAAATCATACAAGAACCTCACTGGTAACACACTTAATGAAACACCTCAACATAGTTAACTAAGGTGGGATTTGTTTTGTTCGGTGTTTTGTTATGTGCAGTAACAATAAATGTATTGCCAGGACTCTGCTCAGCTCAGATTTGTGCATTTGCTCATATGGTGTGAGGTGGAAAAGAAAACATTATCACTTTCAATAAAATTAGATGAGTAAATTTGACAGGGGAATCTAAAAATGCCTAAAAAGGTGCTGACAATCACTGTACCAAATCTGTATTTATGTTTCTGGTAACACCACATGTAGTGGGTTCCCTTCATACACTACATGTTTCTCACATCACTCTCACGTCTGTGGCCAGCTGCACTGGACTGAGCTCAGGCTAGGAAGCCCTTGTGGCCGTTTCTGTTGGCATGTGGTGCTCTAAGACTAATGGTGTGGTTCAGTGTGCGATTGGGCCACACATGGGATCTTTGCTTATTTTAACCAAGGCATTTCAATTGAGCATGCAAAGTGCTGAATGGTCAGAATACTGGAAGTCTGACTTCTATGAAATCCAATGCAGAGCTGTGAAGGCCTCACTCAGGGCAGTGGGACAGGAGGTCAATAAAGAGAGCTGGGAGTTGGAGTGAGGTGCCAATATCATAGGGGTGGGCAGTGTGGACTGCTGGGAAGTAATCTCAGGGTATCAGATCACTCGAGGATGGAAATAATGCCAGCGTCTGAGTCACTCTACTGCCTTTCAAACAGTTATCTGCAACAAGAAAAGAATTGCACAGACCATCCACGGTTATTGATTATGTCTGAGCTTTAGCTTTCTTCACTGATGAACACTTACAGTTTTAAAATTGAACACGTGTCGTGACTGGAAAAGGGATGAATAAGAAATAGAGCAACCATGAGTCATATCGCCAAAATGCTTTTTGGTTGAACTCTATGACTGTGCCCTTCACTGATTAATTAAGCAGCTGGAAGAACTTGACTATTTCTGAAACATTGAATTTAATTGACTTGATTGGCCACTCCTTTGGTTGACACTGGCAGATCAGTGCAGATCAATACTTTGTATTTGAACTTATATTTGCACTTTTAGTTCTTTTAAGTGTTGAAATAATTTTCACCATGTGATGGGAGTATCCATTAATTTCTTGGCAGCTCTTTTGCCTTGTTATAATAGTTGCATCTGTGACAGCTTTAACCAAATATAATATGTTTTTCCATATTATCTGTTTGTAGCAAGAGCAACGTAGAGGGAGGATCTTTCCGAGTTTTTACTGTCAGGGTGTGAGGCTCACTCCAGAAGTCGGAAGACCAACAGAGTCAACTCAGCTGCTCCTGACAGGCATGAAGTGCCCACAGGTTAGAAACCATGGCTGTTCATTGGTCTCTGTGAATGTGCCCCCCATGGATAACAGAGAGTCCCATCCTGGCGAACACTCTCCACCTCCCCTTTTGTTCATAAGCAGAGGCCAACCAGTAAAAGTTGCCTGAAACTTCAATGGACTTTTATTTGATCAGAGTAATTCACTCCATGGATATTTCTTTTACACAATCTGTGAACACAGGATGTTTTTATATATTTTATGATGCATTACACAGCTGGTGCTGCACAGTTAAACGTATTCTATAGAAAGTATTGTGTTTACATTGATGTCTTTATTTGAAATTTAATTGGTTGTCATACACAGGAATGTATACTGATCACACTGTATTTAATCATTCTGTACAGATTATTTGATTATTTTTTGGTACCATATATTTACATATTAATGTCTACTCTAAATTCTATAACTGCCCTCGTTGCCCACCAGGGTAGTCCATGCTTATTGTTGTTTATGAGCTTTATGTGGAAGCAGCAGGCACTGCTGTGAGAAAACATTGTTCCCTTGAGTTCAAAACTTTTGGAGGTAAAGCAGAGTTGATATGTCACAAAATTTCAATGAAGTAAACAAAAGGTTCTGTAAATAGGTCCCCAGAAAGTTGGCAATATTGAAAAGTTTTTAATTAACAGAAGAAGACAGTTTGAGAGTACTTACAGGTATTTTTTTTTAAATCTTGTATTTATTGTTGCTTAGTGCCTTCCTCATTTTCTTATTTCTATGTTTTCTGTCAGATTGATGAAATTTGTGGCCTCCCCACCTAAGACAGATGAATGTGACACACTTCAAAGGTCCTTTTGTTAATGTGAAATATTAGCAATTTTAATCATGAAACTGCAGTCTATGTCATTTTACACTATGTGGTGAATATATATGGTATATTGGACTATAAGTACTGCTACCATTTGTGCAGCCCTGTTGAATTCTTTTCTCAATGAAATACCACATTCATAAGCGCTCCCCATTCTCTTACTTTGGTCTTAATTTAAGTATCTAAATAATTTTGGCAATGCCACTTAAACTCACAACTATTTTAGGTACCATCAAGTTTTTTTAAACTATCGTCACAATGAAATGTCTTAAATTCAACTTAATCTTTTTACTCTGCCTCAGTCCTATCGCTATGCTCGTCATTTAGGTCTTCACTGTGTGGGTGTTTTCAAGGAAGATTTCACAGGTTTTGTAAAGTTGTGGGAAAATGTAAATATCTTTTTTAGAATTACTTTTTATGCAGTAAAATATGATGAAATTGTAACAATGGTCATGTGTTTGTTTTGTTTTTTATACAAATGTTGGTGGGTTCTATTTTTCTTTTTGCACATTTGGAAATAAAGTGCAGTTTACAAATGCAATGAATGTGATTTTTTTCAGTAATTCATTTGGAGTGTAAACATCATTTGAAAGGAAAGTGGTAGTGACACAATCAATTTGTTTGAATTTTTTTGTGTGGTTTTGCACATTTTTGTTCATAGTGGAATGTTTTACTATGATGCAAGAAATTCAACTTTCCAGAATAGTGTTACACCTTAATCAACATAAGGTTCTGATTTTAGGCACAGTTAAGTTGTTGACTTTTTAATTGTCTTCTGAAGTCACAGATATGAAGCATTGGCTCCAAAGTGCATCCACTAAGCAGTTTAAACCCAGGGTACTGAGTGCCAAATATGAGAAGAAAAAAAGAAAGCATTTAATCTTTAATCGGGCTGAACTTCGTATCATACATCTTGAATGAAATTTAGACCCAGGCCACCCAGGATTTGCCATTATCTTTGGAAAAACAGCTCTAACCATGTCCATAACCTTGCTCTGCTCTTAGTGGACACATGCCTGCAGAGTTAAGTGGAACAAAAAATTGGACCAATCAGTTTTACACAATGACCACATATATAATCTGCCAACATGGCTTTAACTGGAGTGGGAATGACGTCAGGAGAAAGAAGAAACCTCATACACTCAGCTGAAACTGCCCATTGTACATCATCGACTGAAGTTTCAATATCTTAACACTTGTATAAAAGAAAGTTTATAATCATATAAACACTATGCATACCACCAAGAAATGGCTCATTTACCTAAAACTTAAACTAAAAAAATAAAAGACATTAAATAAGTAAAGGACAATGGCAGGCAGAGAAGAGTTGATAACCTGATAGAACTCTTCAAACCTCCAGGGCTTTTATCAGAGGCACATGTTCAGTTTCAGTTAAGCCCTCTTGGCCCAATCTCTGACCACCCGACTGATATATTGTTGAAACTGCCTGAAGCGATGACGTTGTTACTCCCATCGTCTATGAAGGTCAAGATGTGTACTTGTCCTTGAAGAAAAAAGCTGGAGAGCTTAGTCCAACTTTAGGTTTGCTTGTCCTTACACAAACAGACCACAAGAAGACTCTTAACAAATATTTAAAAATCATACTTTTACAGAACTTCATATTTTTGGATTTGTGAAAGCTCTTTTTTGTAATTCTTTTCAGTGTCATCAGTGAGGTCATCTTTTTTTTTTTCCAGCAGAGCATCACTTTATGGTGAGGTGTATGATTTTTTTTGTACGAGAAGTGATAAAAAACAACCAGTAGACATTTCAGCTCACATGGGAGAATTTTCAATTAAGGGAGCCTGGAGCCATTGGCACACAGAACATCCAAAAAAGAGATAAGGGAGACACGTGGCTGATGCGTCTGTTCATCCAAAATGCTGTAAGATTTGCAGGTACAAACAGATGGTAGATGCCAAGGCAGTCTGAAATAGAGGGAACATCTGGAATGAACTTCTTATGATTGGTTGTATAATATCTTTTCTTTTAATCAAATCTCATTTTTCTTGTTGACTCAGCTCTAACTACAAACAGCCTATGGTAGTTTTACACTGTATTATCTCTGATGACAAAAGTCAAGAGAGTGAGTGTGAGTTATTTATGTAAAATATACTGTATTTTCCTATGCCTTTTATTTTTGGATTCTTGACCCTTTTGCAAGGTTTTTGCAAAAAACTTCAGCACTCCTTGGACAAGTAAAATATTTTGCAATAAATGTTGGATCCATTTCTGTGACATGGCTTGCAGATGCTAGCACCCAAGTGTTTGCAACAGCACTTGGGTGATGGGGTACAACCTTACATTATCTGTTATATCACACAGAGATGTATAATTAACAGTAAATTGAAACAAATGGTAAGAGAAAAAAATTAATAGAAACTCCTACATTTAAACTAAAAACTATACTTTTGTCAGTGCGAGTACGCAAAACAGAGCTGAGAGGGCCCTAAAGCAGACTGATGGAACCTGAGTGAGGCCAAATCAAAGTCATAGTTTTCAGAAAAAGAAACAAATAGCTTTTGGCTGAGGACTTTGGTTTAAAAAGGGGCATGGAAAAGCAATGGAAATCCAAAACCATACAAAATCGGTCAAATTTTGGGTAACTCTAGGAAACTCCTGGGAATGCTGTAACCTTGATAGATGGAGAGGGTATGAAGATTCATGTTGAGATTTCCAGCCACATGTGAGGCAACAAGACACAACTGAGTGAAATCAGTGCAGGGCTGAGTTCACATGTGGAAAGTAAATTGTCATTCAGGAGGGAAGAATGAATGACAAATGCAGCAACAAAGCATGAAGGACAAAGAAGCAACATACCAAGTAAGGTTGTTCCTCTTCATTAATTTTGTAAAACTTTTACACAAAAGTTGAAGTGGCGAAATTCTTCAGTGATGCTGCCAAACCCCTCCATAAACCTCGAAGTGATGATGCTTTTCAAAGCAACAGATCCCCATTGCTGTTTAACTTGGTTTAGCCCTCTTTGTTTTTTCTTGGTATGTAAGCCACAGCAGTGAATCTCTGGCTGCGTTCCACCAGGACTTTGTGTGATTTCTGGCCCAGGAGGATGCAAACTCAAGCAAGAGCACAAAGGCTCTTTGTCTGCAACATGATGAGAAATCTGTGGTGATGGTGTGTAGTCAACCAAAATGGACTGGAGCTGCTCTACAAAGCCTAGCTGCCCGCTAGATCTGAAGTCATGCAGACAGTTTTTCTTTCGCTTCTACAAAGCACTTCCATTCTGGGAAGGGTGTGTTCAAGATCCACAGCCCATTGATCAAACACAAGAGTGCCGGCACATACACCAGTGCATTGTACATGTTGGTTTTCCTTCCTCATGGATGAATATTTATGGATGATGATTAGGAGAAAATCATCTGAACTGGTTCTGTCTATACCTCATGTATCTAGAATTCTTCATACAAAGACTCTTAGATTGATATTAGAGTGTCACCTGAGTTTAAAAACTCTATGATAGTTGATTTGGTGTGATAAGATTTTATACATTTTGCTAAATAGTTTTGAAACCACTTATATATTTGAACAGAGATTTTCAGTTTTAATTGTACGAAGCCTGGTTGTGTAGAGTACCGTGTTGGTGTTTCCTCACTGCAAGAAGGTTCCTGGTTTGATTTCCCTGCTCAACAAAAGCCTTTCTGTGTGGATTTTGGATGGGTTCTTGTGCAGACTTTAATCTTTAGCCTTTAAAACTGGGTGTAACCCAAAATTGTCCCCTAACCAACAGACTGAGAATGATTGCCCTTCACCAATCAGAAGCACCATTTTATCAAACAGTCCTGAAAAATTCTCAAAATTCCCTGAAGCAAATGAAGACACTGTAAGCAAACTGTTTTCTTTTCTCACAATGACATCTCATGATGATGAGGTTTGCTAAAAGAGCTCACTCTCTCATCCACATGAGTCAAACACTTTAAGGATTTCTGTAAGTGGTATATTCAGCTAATAGTGGGTACAAGTAAAACCCTTACATAAACTTGCTGTCAGTAAAGTGGTCTAAATATAGAGGGCCTTGTTTTACTGAAGACGGTCCAACAAAGAGCACACTCATAGCCCAGTTTGTTTTCCAGCATCACAAACTCTGCTGACACATAACACAAGCCGATCATGGCTGACTGCTCCTTTTGTACGGCCTCCTCTGATCGTCAGGCTGTTTGATGACCATATGAACCAATAAGTAGCAGGAGACTTTGTCCTCGTTTTATTCTGAGAGCAGCGGTGAGACAAGTGGAAAGTTAGACTGAAGTAAACAAGCCCAGTGTTACTGTCTGTATAAATTGTTCTACCCAAAGAGGATTTTTCTTGTACACAATCAGTGAACCACAGAATAAGAAGCAGGGACACGGTTACTTGGCACCCCTCAACCATTTTTAATATTGTCTTTCTGAGGAAGGCTCTTAAAGTTCGGATCCACTAATCTCAGGCCTTTTTTCTAGAAGTGGACAAAAAGATCCAGATAGAACAAAAACGTTTACCCTGAGGGAATAAAGAAGTAAAGACAGATGACAGAATGAGGCATTATGTAAAACATTGATATCCTTGAAGGAGAAGCAGCAATTTAACCTTTGCCTTTGAGTATACAAATGTGAACTAGTCTGTAGAAGAAAAATGATCAAATGTTTGGTAACACTTTACAATCGTATTTTCGTAATCGTATTTATGATATGGTATAAACATAGGCATCAAGTAAAGTGTTACCAAATGTTTCATCATGTTTCACATCATCTTATTCTGGCTGCACCAAAGAGAATAACTCCATTAGCCAAGTCACAGAAGTATTCTCATAACTTTCTGTTTTGTTTCTCTCTGGCAAAGTTTTTTTCCCCTGGGAGCATTGTTTATGGCCATGAAAAGCTGTGTTGTTAAGATTGTTGACAACTGGCAGAGGGATTTTTGTACAGAAAAGTTCACAGCCATAAATTCAGACAGACAGGAATAAAAGATAAAAAGATACTTAGGGTCTAAGATTCACTGTCTAAATGTTCCACACACCTGCTTGTCTTCTTTGTTGTGAGGATGTATATGTGATTGACAGAAGAATTTCTGGCTCCATGCTGCCAGTTTCAATCAATGTCATCGTGGATAGAATAGAATATGTTGCAGCCACATCTTTCATCTACAAAGACAGCAGCTCTGTTTCCTGAAGAGAGTCAACACCACAGAACACAGACACTCTCAGTTTTGTTTGTTGTCTGCAAAAAGTGAAGGCACATATGTTTATAAGGGAGACAGATTTTACATTAAGAGGTCATGTTAGATTGATACATTTTTGTTTGTTTGTTTTTTGCATATCTTGACCAAAAGATAAAAAAAAACCCCAGGTATCTGTCGTCCCAGCCATTTCTGCTGTGGATGAATGTGTCATCAGCGTAGCAGGTACATTTTTGGTAACCCCAATGTGAACCTTTAATTCTAGTCTGCTCTGAGTCGTCTCCTCTGCTTTGTCAGCTGTTAGATTACATGTCATCTTAATGTCCTTCGTTTGTGAAAAAAAGTATGGTACATATGTACAGAATTAGCTGGTCCTCTTCTTGTAAAATTCAATGTGACTTCTATTTAAGAGCAGCAATAAACTTGCCATTCAGGTACATTAGGATCATTGAAATTGGAGCATTTTTAATTTTCCACACATTAAACTCTTGATTGTTTCCATCTGTACGTACAGTAAGTTTTCAGTGAGTGCACAACGTGGTTTTGTTTTCCTTTGAGTTATATAACCCCCCCGCCTCCCTCTCTGTGTCACATATTGCTCAGTACGACTTGTGTTTGATCTCAAAGGAGGTCATAAATTGTGTCTCTAGCACTCCTTGTCTCAGGCTCTTTTCAAGAATGGAAAACAAAACTGTTTATAAATGAAGAGCTGCTGTGGCTCTGTCTTCTTCAGGTATGCAATAATGACTCCACAGTTATTTGACCTTTCCAAATTCAGAGAAAGAAGATTACCTACCTGTAAATGCTAATCCCAATTTAATGCAATGGCCATTAATTATTGGGCAGACTGCACAGATGTGACACATCCATCATACATGCAGGAGACTAAATTATAGGCTTTAGACATGTTATATAACACACAGTATCCAGGTATGCTGATACAGAAGAATGAACTAATTTAGTACAATGGGCAAATAGATATTTGTGTTTAATTTAAAATCTAGTGATACATTCAGCCCAAGTTTCCACTCCAGATATGGCTCCGTCACTCTGATGTATTTTGGGAGAGAGTCAGAATACTGGAGTCTGTAGATCTGTTGTCTGGACTGACTCACTGGAAAATCCATCAAACTGCTGCCAACATGAAGGGGCATCTTGATCTGGGAGCCATCAAGCTGTGGCACCTAATTGTCAGTTGGTATTTGGAGTAGAGATTGTGAAACAAAACTTTTGACACTTTGAGGGGAACCTGGGAAAACATTGATTCAATGGAGGAGAAGACGATGATTAGATAGAGGGTAACAAACATGGTTGCTTTCTATTTACGATGCTCCTACTTCATCATGATTTGAAACATTAAGACTGAAAATCTACGGTTTCAAAAAACAAGATTTGAGTCCATCAGTGGCTTCAAAGTATGGCGAAGGGTCACAACATGCCAAGCTGAAGTCGCCTCTCAGACTGTCACCTCCGACAGTGCTGATTGGCTTGCTGTCGGTTGTCATTCATAGAGCAAGCGCTGTAATTTCCACACACATGCATAACTCCTTCATTGGTCTGTGGTGAATCACACACTAGGAGTGATTGACTGTGCCTGGATTCTAACAGCTCTAGATTCTATGAACAAAATTATATACTTAATATTCTGCTGAGTACACATTATAAAAAAGGATTCAATTAAATAGCCTGTATACTTTGCTGTCAGAGGTGGAAATTCAATAATAAAAATCCCACAAACATCTGAGCCAGCAGTTAGCATTTGCAGTTTCAGTGAGCAAACCATTGATCTTTGATTATAACTCATATTTTGTTATATCAACCTGCTTTTTACATCTTTTGTATGTTTTCTTCACCTAAAGTTGTTGAACAATGTGTCAGTCGGCTGAACCAATCACTATATTGAAGTTGTATCACTTGACCCAAATCCTCCTCAGCTGCAGTCCAATAAATATATGTTCTCATGGAGTGAGATGAAATCAGTGCCTCGATAAAAGCCCCAAGGACACTTTTCCCATGTAACTGATGTCAGAGGGCTACACACACTTACGTTGGCACTGCCAAAACAAATGTCAGACTGGACCTCCTTCTACGTGTCTCAGCTTGTGGTCATGGGTTTATACCAGACTTTGAAAGTCCCTTGCAAGTTGTCTTTTGCACAGAGCTCAAAGAGACTCTGGGAAATGTTTGGTTCCCAGAAGAAACAGGCAATGACGCGTGTGAGACAGGTTTTCTACACTTGACTGTAGCCCTTTCCCTGGAGGTTTGCTGACTAGTGCAGTCGTACGGAGAAACTTCTTGTTCCAATGATAAATTTATGTGAAGCATCCTGATTTGATCTCCTTTACCAGTAACCCAATACAGTTGATATAATGTGGGCCACGGTCGAATAATGACAATTTAATTTCTCCTTTTGTTGTGTTTTACACACGAGGTTCAATCAACTGTGATGAATGTTTTCTCTGTTTGCTTTTTGTACAATGCTGCATGATTTTGTATGTTTCCCTAACTGTATCTGGACTTGATTTGACATGCACTGCTAATAATGATGGAGAGCCCTCAAATATATGATCATGGTTGAGAACATAAACCGAGAGTCTCCCTTTTTTTCCATGCTGTAATTGATAGCCACTGGTTTTGATAGAGGGTGGCGGTATTTACTCGTAAAGTTATATTTGAAATTTGGTTCAGACAAGACGTCTGATGGGCAGGGATAAAGACAAGAAAATCTTGGTTCTGTCTCTCCAAGAACCATAAATTATGTTTTGGGAGTGGTGGTTTAACTTTGACGCATGAGCAAACCAACTTACTCACTGACTGTGGTGTCGTGTGCTTACAGTAACAGGAGATCAGACCGCTGATAGTAGCATGAGGCCATCCTGACGCATATCAGAGGGGATCGATTGATGCTGCTCTAGTTGAGAGGCCTTACTGGAACTCATTAGATGTGTCTGAGTGACAGTCGGGCCGGGAAGTATGGCTTTCACAGAGGAGGGATGCACAGAGCTGAGTGTCTCATCATGTCTGTTAAATGAGTCAAAATTGAAAAACTGTGGTAATAACTGGCAGTCACAATTTATGACATCTGGGTAACTTGGGTGGTGCAGGTTATTCCTGATAATTTTTGGAAGATTGCACTTAGGTCTGTTTTGGAATTGGGTTTCTGTTTTTTGCGTCTCAGGATCTCTCACAATCAGAACTTTCTGGTTTCTGGTGTTGTGGCTCTACTTCACTTCACCTCATGTAACATGGGTTGAGCTGTGTATCTCAAAGGGACAAACTTGAAGACTCCAGAAAGGATCCGTGGATGGAGGAGGTTAGGATGAGAGGACACAAGCACTCACAACTGGAGATGTGACAATGGTTGTTTGAAATGACCTGAAACCAAGAAAAGCTCAGGATAAAATCACATTAGTAGAAATGAATTCACATCTGGAGGTCACGAACCTGGTCTGGTTGTAGGAGAGGTTAATAAACTGTTTTCTCTTTGAATTCTTCAGCAGCCTCTCAGCTGGCTTTGAGTTTGACAACATGAACCAAACTTTTTATTTTGGCACACTTACATTCATTTGAGTGACAGCCAAATATCTTCAAAGATAACGATCCATTAGTCTGTCCCATGGGAATGATTTCTTGAGCTTTTGGTGTTCATTTGACACGTCACCTGACCCCACTTTAGTCGCAACAACTTTATTAAACTGTCAAATGCTAATTTTCAAAAGACAGACTCATCCAACTTTATATGCAAACATGGTGCACACATTTCTTTCCCAGTGTCGACCCCTCATGTCTCTGTTTTTAGTGTCTGTCATCTTCTTCTTGAATTTGTCTTTCCATTTCTCCAAAGCCCTAACCCCTTCCAAGGAAAAGACATAAATTTTATTAAGCTCTGGCAGATCCAGTGCTTTTTGCTGTCCTGCATGTGTTCTATCAAAATACCATTTATCATCATCCCCTCTTTGAAATAAACGAGTCTCTGAAATCATTATGTAACTCCAAAATTGAAGGCCTCAAACACTTATTTGTGGCTGTCTTACATCCTGATATCGCTCAGCTTTGTTTTTGCAGCATATAAACAAAGTAAATATGCTTGTTTGTGTGTCGCAAAAGCACAACCACAAACAAATTTAAAAGCTGACATGAATTCAAACTTGAATTAAAAAAAGCAACCATCTGTCTGTTCCAAATACAGAAGTCATAAAACATAAATAGTCTCACCACATAAAAACACAGTGATAAAATGTATTTGAGGATGAGTCTTTGAGGAAGACTCTTTCTGACAGTCTAAGCTTTTGGATGCTTCCAGACCTTGAGGCCCATGTGGAAAAATATCTGAGTGACAATTAAGATGGGGCTTCATGGAAAGTTTTACATCACACTGAAGACAAAATGTTCTGTCAGGTTCTGTGTGAGACAGCTCAACAGAGACAGATGATGAACAGAAAACTTTAACTTCATCTGCAACACAATCCTGATTCTACTCCTCAAATTTGTCAAAACCTACACCATTACTTCTGTCACTAATGCAGGGCAAGCAGCCTTTTATTAGTTTAAGTGTTTGCCCTTTGGATACAAAATAAAAATAAGTACATGACAAAAATATGAACATGAATATTTTGTCATATTTCTTGAAATCTACTCCCTTGCAAAGGTTTGAGACTTGTTTCCAGATTTTGGCCAGATGTCTCTCCAGCTCAAAAATACTGCCAGAAGTACAGAGGCGAAGTGTTCTGTATCTAATAAAATTTTGATTTTCTTCTATTTTCCTTGCTGAGTTTCCAAGAATCTCTGCTAACCCTCTAACGCTGGCATTGGTAGGTGTTGAAAGCAGGCGGGCGGTCACATCAGGCTGTACACGCTGTATGTTTGTCTAAGGACAGAGCTATCAGAGGTGAGCCAAATTCAAAGGTCAGGGTAACTGCTGAGGTAGACAACAATTACAGAAACTTGACGTGGCCAAATCAAAATCTGAAATCTTCATACAGCTTTAATTTCTTCAAGATTTTGTTTATGAACCTTGGTTGCAAAAATTATGTGTTGTATTAGTCATCCTCACCACGATTCCTCTAGAAAAGTCCATCACCAACCCTGTAATCCTCCATTTCAATCAAATGAAAAACAGAAACAACTCTGCTGCTTGTTATCCATGTCTGCTCTCCAGCTGTAGTACTGATGAGCCCCAGACCACAACGTCTGGATACTCTCCCTGCTACATGTGTCATTCAAGAAACCCTCAGCCAGTGAGTGAGGCCTCTAAAACTACGCTATGAATTAAAACTAGAAAATTTGCATTTTCAGTAAGAAAATGCGTTGAAATGCTGACGCTGTGTGAGCAAAATGAGAAAATGCAAAATGGAATAAATGCTCAAAGTACTGCATCATAGCTGAAAATCAGAAGGCAGTAAAACACAACTGTTCAATGCATTAAAACAACCACAAAATGTTGCTCATTACAAAAGAAAAAAAATCTGAAAGCTTGGGTAAGCAAGCAGTAAATTTTCAAATGCAGGTGAAAGGAGAAAATATAAAATGCAGAATAATTTGTTAAAAGTAGTGTGTCACTTCTGATAATGAAGATGCTTTAGAATTAAAACTGTTACGTGCAGTTAAATAAGTCAAATTAAAAAGAAGATACTGTGAATGATAAATTGCTTAAACCAATGAAAAAAAGTGTCAACAGTTATATATCAGATATATATTTACAGAGCAGTATCATTAAATAGCTGTATTTTGTATCAGGTTCTGCTTTTAGTGTATATGCTGATTATTCCTATAAAGCGTAAGATCAGTGAACGCACCTTCAGGCTGAGTGCATCTATTTTCAGATGAGGGGCAGATATCGCTAACAGAAGCAAGCAGGGAAGGAGCTAATGATGCAAACGTCCAGAAAGCAGCTCGCGGAGCAAAAACCGTGGCAGCTGGCATAAAATACTTTGTCTCAATAGAAGCCTGAGGCTTCAATGATTTCAGAGATATTTTATGTCTGTGCTGTGAAAACTCGCGCCCCACAGCCAAGTAAAAAAAAAACGCCAAAAAGGCGAGAAGTGAGCGTCTGAGTGTGCTCTGATATAACGGCTGCAGCCGGAGAGTTTTTCCGTGTTCACGTCGTTCCGAAGCTCGCCGAGCCTAAACCATCCGTCTGTCTGATTAGTTGAGTGAATATGTGAGAGAAGACAAGTATTCCTACGTTTTGACATAAAGGAGGAGGTCTGATTCACCTATTGTTTAGGTGACCGCCATGAGGTGTGCCCTCGGGGCGGGTGGCCTGGGTTTGATTCCGGTCTGGAACTGGTTTCCTGCGTGTCTGTACCATAGACAGTATAATGAGGGGAGGTAACGACGTTCGGCTCAAACTGAAGCCTCCAGCAGATGCCCCGACCCCTGGTGTCTGGCTGCAGTATAGGTCATTAGCCCCGCCTCCCCATGTATTCCAGATATGAGCCGGGAAAACTTAAAAAAATTACGATACCTTGTAGAAACGTTTCTCTCATCCTTACGCTAAGGTGGTATGACGATGTCATTTGGCTGCATGGTGTTCAGGTGTTTTTTTTCTGAGAAGTTAGTTTCTTATTAGTTATTGGACGTTAAAAACCGCAATATAAGTTTCGTTTTACGATAGTTGACAGCTGCCGTTCGTGAGTAGTTTTTATCGGGGATATAAGAAACTTCGGGAAAGAGAGCCAAAAGGAGACTAAACCCTCTGAAGAAGAAGAAATGAATATTTTTATTTCTCTTCTTTACTCTGCTCCACCGGAAATTCTCTACTGCGCAAACTCTGGCTGCACATTGGCGGCTAGAGAAACCGTTTTTTTTGGCTTCAAAATGGTAGATCGGTGACAGGCGGAAGCACGCTGTCCATTCTATATACAGTCAATGGTCTGTCCCCCTTCAATGGTTCGGCCATTGTGACCGCACCCTGACCCTGACCCTAACCCTAACCCTAACTCTAACCCTACTTACAGGCTGTGAATCTACATATAGAAAAAGAAACAAAATGTCATATTGTCTGGGGCTGGGCTCGTATCCCGGTGGTCAGATCCCATGCACATTGATGTATACACTCGGCCAACTGTAAGTTTTGTTTCACTAGCAAAAAAACCATCGGTGATAAACCAGCATCTGCGAGCTAGCGCAAAACAAATCCACCTGATCCGTAGCCGTCCTGAATTCTTTCTTCTATCTCTTGCTGGAAAGCGTTTGTTTTTATGGGTTAATGTGCAAACAAACAGTTAGAACGTCTTCCAATATGTGGGCACACTGTGTGCGATGCAGGGACAAGATAATGAACAATCTTTTTTCCTCCTTTGCCTTCCTACTTGTGTGCCTAAGGGGATTTAGGGATAATCTGTATGAGTGCGTGAGCGTGTGTGGGCCGCGCATGATTCTCTGTAGGTTAAAAGTAGCTGCTGTTTCCATCTCCAAGCAAGGGTTGTAGGTGCAACCCTCATGTCTGTGTTTCTTTATCTACTGTTTTCAAATTGTATCTTAACAGTAATACAGGAGAAGAGACATGGTAAAGAGAAATGACGAGTCATAAATCACACTTAAAGCTTCAGTGAGGAGCATACGGTTGGTTTGATTTTGAAATGAAAACACAGAAATTTTCTGTCTCATCACTTGATTTTTTGGTTGCTTCTAGATCATGAAAATGCATCACTATTCTTTTCAATGTGTTTCACTGAAAGTTAAAAACTTTGCACAGGAGCTTAAAGGGTAGCAGAAAGTTAGATGAAAGATTATCTTTGGATTCCCCTGTTATTCCCACCTGGGCCAGAACTTCAGGTAAGCACCTGCTAAACAGTTTCAAAATGTGCAGTCTCAGCTTGGGGGGCATCCTGCAGCTCAGTGGAATAGGATAAAAATTGGTTGTATCAGACCATATTTACCTGCTGATTCAGCGAATGAACACCTGTCCATACGCCAACTGGTAAATCCTCAGCATACTGCGCTAGATTAAGCACTTATCCTACAGGGTTTGTGGTAACTAGGAGAAAAAGTGAAAACAAAAGTGACATTGCGAAATAACATGCCCATGTTTATTTTTGCCAGAGAGACAAAAAGACTCAACCCAAATATGTGATGTTTATTTGGTTTAAATTGTGCTTTTGTCCAAAAGGTCATACACAAGTTTCCAGATTTTGGCCAGATGTCTCTTTGACCCAAAACAGTGCCAGAAAGAATAAAGGTGAAGTGTTCCATACTGAATGAAATCTAGACATAAAAATGTCCTTGTTAATATTTTCTGCAAGCAAGGAACAACTCAGGCCACTGTGCTATATTTTTGTCTTTGGAAATTGCCTCTTTTGCAAGATATGAACTAAAATAATCCTCCTCCCTTAATTGAACAATTGAATAATAATTTTATTACACATATGTTGTGTAACTTAAAATTTTGAGTTGTACATACTAAGAATTCCCAAAATGAAAGCACAGGCAGGACTCAATCCTTTGACCTCCTGAGAGATGTACAATGACTAAACCATTGAGCAACTTCTACCCACCAATTTGTGTTTCAGAAATTAATCAACTTATTATCATTTGAGCAGCTATGAAGCTAGTATTTCAATACAATTCTGAATCTAAAGTACTCTCCTTTGTGGTAATACATTCTACACAGAACAGGAAAGATGGGAGCATGTAGGAAACTGAAAATGTAGATGAAGACCCCTGTAGATTTGAACGGACACCCTGTTCTTTGATGAAGCATACTCAAAGAATTTAGTTACATCCTCAAACCTGTGATTTGAAGTCTTGCCAACTTAACTTATGAAAAGACACCAACGTAACACAACAAACGTAATAAAGGTAGTTGAGGTAGTAGTTTGCAACACAATAGAATTTTTTTTTCTTGCTTACTGAACCAAAAAGTCATTTTCAGGCCAGCAGTTTTGTTTTTTCATTTTTACAGTGCAATCCTTCCACATGTATTTATTCCCCAGTGTGAGTGCCTTACATACAAAAGGAGCAACAAGTCCAAAATTCACGAAGGAGCTCTTGGAGGGTCTGCAGAGAAGAAACACTACACACATCTTTGCCTCATCCAAGCAAACACAGCTGTTCCTGTCCCCCTGTCACCCCTCTCTGTCTGAACTCCTCTGCCCAGAGTTTCCTCTGGCCAAATAAACCATGCAGGTCAACACAGCAGCGGTGGCTAAGTAATTATTAGTTTGGAGCCAAAGGCTACACTGCTGCTTTAAGCTTTTGGCCTGATATGTGCTGATATCATGTAACAATAATAAAGTAAACAAATCTTTTTTATTTTTAATTAATTGCTTTCTTGACTTTTCTGTTTCCCACTTAAAGTTTGGCACTTTGTGACTTTGTTTTGAAAAGCTGGGGTTATAGTTTTTCTCTTGTGATAAAACTGTCCTGCCTGTAAACAGTCTAAAAGTATGCAAACGTAGTGACGCATGAAACACGGTCCAGTTAAATCAGTTTTATCACCTTTGTCAGCTCAGCTAAGATGATCATGCATTGAAGTCAGAGAGAATATTTTCCTCCTGCGAGTGCTCACATCTGTGGTTGTTTATGGCTGTTTTTGTTGATGCTTGATTAGAAAGATTTAAGATTGAAGTTTTCCTTATAAACACAGCTTCAGAGGCTATGGCGTTTTATTTTATTGTCATGGGCAGAGCTCTCTAGAAAATAAAGTTTTAATGCTTTGGTCATACCTCAGTGGAGACACAATGGAGATCACCCCCCACCCCCACCCGCCACCACCCTACACACACACATAAACATACAAGACTAAAAACATCATCCTGGCCCAAGAATAGAGGAAGTCATTGCCAAAAAAGCTGACTCAACCCAACTGTATGGTAAAGACGTGGAATTGAGGCAATTTTTCAGCCTTGCTGCTCCCAGCTACAGGTTGTTCACTCGTCAGTCAAGTCATCTGTGTTTTTAATGATATAAAACTTGCTGTTTAATATCATCAAAGCCTATGAGCTATGGAAAAAAATCCCTCAGTGTGCAGTTAGAGAAATGAGCTATTTAAATTAAAAAAAGGCTTTTTTGGTAACAGACAGAAAGATGATTTATTTCTGCTGTGAAGATCATGATTTTTGTTGTGTGTTGTGTGTACATAGTTTCCAAGAGTTCTGGATCCAGCCTAAAGTGCACACTTGAGGAACTGCAGTATGTTGCACTTTCACATCAGCGTCATTTTAGATTACCTCTTATGAGAAACGTCCTTTCCCCTCAGAGGACTGAAGATCTATATTAGTTGCTCTTGTTTGTGGTGTGTTTCCATTATCCCCTTTTCAACATGTCCATATTCTGAAACAGAAGGAGAGAGTTTTTTCAGCTCTTGGGACTTTCAACACAGACCTATTAAGATTACCCCTCAGGGATACACCTCTTAGGTCAAAGGTTGTAAAGGTAAGGGTTGCTAAGATCTCATCAGGACCCCTGGAGGAAATCCAAAGTGACCTCTTGTGAACCTGTTGGTGCTCCCTTCTTCAAACCAAAGATTTGGTTCTGTCATTTGACAATAAAACAAGCACTTTTTTCAGTTTGTTCTTATGTGGTGGGAAACTTTCCACATTTATAAAAGCCTTGTGAAATGTTATACAGTCAGTTATACAGCAGAGACTTGGACATCCTATAAAAATGTTCTTTAAAGCTTTCGTAGTTAATGAATGATAGCAATAAGGTGGCTTTGAGGTCACCCTCTAAATGCATTTTGCCCACAGCTTTAGTAAGATCATTTTACAGTTTGCTGATGTGAGAGCAGAGATGTGCTTGAAGCCTGAATATGTTCTGGCATCCCAGTGTTTATCTGTGTGCATCATTCAAATGGTAAAACATTTATTGGACTGTACAGTACACTTAAGTGCTGGAAGCAGACGTTCCCTTTGTTCTTCTCTAGTTTAAGTCTACAAGTCTGCAAACAATACAGTGAGGTTCCGGGATTGGATAAACTTTTCTTCTGTTTGTCTTCACTTTCAAGATTGAAGGGTTAAAATGACCCCAGCTTCTTGTCAAGAAGAGGATTGGTGAGGAGATTTGGCAGGAGAGCCTATCTTGCTCACTTTTCCTGCTACATGTACTCATACTTCTACATACAATTAAATATTTTATCTTTTTCTGTAATAATTGTACACTTAGCCACAGTGAGACATGCAGGTTAAAGCTTGAAGTGTTATGTCCTCTTAAAGGGTCCCTGATTGAAATTCAGACCTGGTGAAAGCAGCTTTCTGCACAGCTATATTTAGCTGGAGCCGTTTCCAGTCATAAATCCATAACACAAAGAGGACTGCTGTCTGTCTCCAGTAGCTGAGAGGTCAGTGAACACATCTGGCAGGTGGACTGGGTCTAACCGGGCAAAAAGACACACACTGTCTTTCCTGGCTTAAACAGCGTTTATTACGAGGTGAATATTTATGGACAGCAAGTTGCAGAGCTTGCTTCCTTACATGATGACCAATGGATCATGTTTGAACATCTTTTAAATTTATCTATCTATTTTCTTTTTAGATTCATGTGTTTAAGTATTATATTTGATGCACATCAGAGGCTATGAAAAACTTTGATGGTGTGAATGAAGATATGAATGAATTTATGCACAATTATTTTAGAAGTAACAAAAAAACAGTGCAAACTCTATCAATGTTGTGCAGCAGATCTGCACTCAAAATTTCAGCCCCACTACCTCCCCAGCATCCACCTGCAGGCTGTGACTCAGAGATTTAAGATATTATTTCATCACTCTTGAAACTTTTGAGGAGTGATGAGGTTGGAGCCTAGACACTGAATACTAACATTCTTCAGCTGCAGCAAACCATAAAACCATAAAATCATAAAACGTGAGTTGTCTGTCTAAAATGTATTTTCAATTTGTTTTGAAACGTGTTATTCAAGTTGGCTTTCCTGTCAACAATTCAGTAGTTTCACGTGGAAGACACGGTGGAGGCTCAGATGTTCTTTTGGCTTTAATTTAACATTTCAAAACTTGGATGAATGAGAATTTGATTTTTACAACCTCTGATGTGATGATGTCAGTGTTTCCCCATGTGTACCTCACATTCTATCCAAACTAATATAATTAAATAAAACTGTGGTGCAGCGCAGGCTCTTGTACCCTTTGCTAGAAAATCAAGAGGGGCTTTCACCATCCAGGAGATTACGCAATATTTATACCCAAGCAGACATCCAAGAATCTCTGAGAAGTTTGGCTGTCTCCTTGTCCAAACTCCTCTGAAAGACAGCTCAGTTGTGATAAAGACAGTGGGACTGAAATAAAGAGTTTGCACATTGCTGTAAAAAAACAGCAATCTGCAAAGCAGACACAGTAGCCTGTATCTTTGGACTCGCTTATGATGGCAGGATGTCATTCAGCTGTGTGCTGACACTGAACAGCTTTTATCAACGATCAGTCTGCTGAGCTGACAGATCAATAGACGCTCAGTGCAGCAGGCCTCTGGGAAGGAAAATAACATCTCAGCGGTGTCACTGTTGATCATCACCACTGTGACAAACACTGAAACCTGAGTACGACGAGGAGCCCATTTACACTTTCTGTTCTGTTTCTGTGTGAAAGGTTATACACAGGAACTGTTTAGGTGGATGTGAAAACAAGTTGTGTGACTGGACTTGATTGGTTCTTTGATCTGAAATCTTAGATTTTTTTTCTTACAGTGACTAAATCTTATGGGCAGTGGTAAACACAAAGCAAATGATAATTTGACAACTCAGCAATATGACAATGTCATCTAAGTCCTTAAAATTCATACACCTGGGAGCATCACATAATTTGTGTTCTTTGGAAAAACTCCTCTATGTGAATTATAAATGCATTTCTTAACAGGAGGCACAGACTGGTTTTAGATGCCATGAGCTAGTCCTCAAAGTTAGACTGAATTTCTAAAGGAATGCCCATCATGCACATGTTCAAATTTGTGTTTTTGTTTCCAAGTTCCCCCTGCAACAGGAAGAAAAAGTGAGTAGACACAATTTGTTCTCTCTTTGCTAAAGAGAATCACAGGCCAGCACATCTTTTGAAGAAAATCTCTGAGGGAGCTGTGCAGAGCAAGCTAAACAGATCAGCTTTTGGATTCTAATTTACATCCAGGAAAATTGTTTCGCAGTGAAGTTGTACCACATGGTAAGAGAGGACAAGGTCATATCAGTTGAGGGCAGCAAGTAATTTCAGGCTATAAGAAAGAAATACAGCGTGCCTCTGCTGTCAATGCCATTTGCAAGGGGGTAAAACAGTTTTTTTTATGATTCTGAGAGTGTTAAAGGCTGAAAAATGATGGATTTATCTTTATTCATCTATTTCTTATTGAATTTTTTTAATACAAGTTATCTCACTGAGACACAAAGTCTGATTTTATATCTACAATTTTTCATTTCCCGACCTAAACTGATCAGTGTCTTTCATATTTTTTAGGGTTATGTGCACTCAGTGTGTCATTCCGTTTTCACAAAGTTTGATCATGCTCATGGCAGCTTGGAGCTTTGAGCAGAGAGCAGGCAAGCACTTATTATTGAACAGATCAAAGGTCAGTCACAAAGCAGACACCAGCAGGTGGCTGGATTATAGGAAAAGTATAAGAAGCTCTATGTTGCTCATATGATAGGTTTCGGCTTTTCAAATGATCCAGCAGAGTGTGTTTCTTTTTGTTCAAGTAGATCCAACCAGGTATCATACACCAAAACTGCTCCTCTAGTTTATAATGCAGCCTTTTTTTGACTTTGTGAAGAGATGTGAGCACAACAAACCAGGAGTTACTTACTACACAAATTTCTGAATGCAGACAATTCTTAAATCTTGACCTGATTTTTTCATCTTCCAAACTTTGTGCAACAAGATAAACAATCACAGCAGCAAGCTTCCAAAATGTATATCAAGAGAGAGAAAAAAAATCATCTACAGTGATTTTGTAGTGCTTCGTGGACAATAATAAAAAAACAAGAAAGGATAATTGTCCTCATCTTGACCCTATCTGTCACCGCTGTCCTCCAATGCGTCCCTCGGTTGCTGCACGTCTTTCTTTTAGCTCAAAGGAATCTGGCTGCTCCATACGAGAACTAATGCGCTGTACACGCCCAAAACACATGCAAGCCAAGCACATACAGTAAATATTACTGTGATGTCAACTTTGAGAAGTTCCCCCTCATTACGCTGGAGCACTTAGCTTTACAGGATTATATAATGTTATATAACTTCATTCAACATTGATTGGGTTCAGGCAACATGTCACAAGTCTGATACAGTCTCATATGGAAAGAGAGCACAACGCTAAAGCTGAGCTCATTGATGTGATGTGTGAGTGTTTTCCAAGGAGGCACGAATGCGTAATTTTGTGAAAGCTTTGGTCCTTTTTTTTGTTTGTTCATATTGTACCCATTGGCTGATATAAGCCTCGGATGTACAGAAATGAGGCTACAAACAGTGACTACGATGAAATGCTCACCGTTGTGTGATCAGGTTACCAGTATTGTCATTACTATGTAATCAGTGAATAATTTCTTTCTCTCAGAGTTTCTGTTGAGGGGAACCCTTAATCTGTCCTCACATAACTGTGATGTGATGTCAACAGTTTTCTGGTCATCAGGTCAGAGGCCCAATTCCTAGTTAGTGCCTTTACCCATATGAAGGAAAACAGATGTTTGTAAATCATTTCAACAAAGTCCAACCCCTCTTTCCCCTACTTAAATCCTCTATGATGAATGGATCTTTGCAATGAAACTGCTCATAAGGACATGTTACCTTGAATACTACTGTTCCTATATTTCCATCAAACACATCTTTGACTGCATGGTTTTTCAACAATAACTCTTAGCCAGGGCATTTTAGATAGATATTGTGTACCCTCTGCTGGCAGCTTTTTGCACATGCATCTTAGTTCAAATCATTCTTAAAGGGACAGAAAATGACCACCATGCTCAATGGAGTTTGCATGAAACAGTGGTTTTACTCTAAAAAAGTAAAATATTTATTTTTCACTGTATGTCACTCTGCTTTTAAAGCCATTATTTGAGTCTGTGTGATTTTCCTACTGTAAAGACATTTCTGCTTTCATTCTGGCACTCTCTTAGACAAATTATATATGATGCATATATAACTTTATTAAATAAAATCTTAATGCAATAAAAGAAGCACTTCTTCAGATGTACTGAGTTGTAAGATAGCACTGTGCATTTATAGATTCTTGTTCCCTGTAGGAAAATTTTAGCACTTTCTGGTTAAGATGTTACTTCTTTTAAGGTGTTTGTTAGTGTGGACAGGTGTCTCTGGTATGCTGTGGTTACACAGGCAGCGTTGCCATGTCTGTACACCTCAGTGCCAGTCTGTGGGGGCAGCAGGAAAGAGGTGTGAGAGACAGACAGACAGACATTAAATATGGCATTTAGTACAACAGAGCTCAAAGTCTAAATAAATTTGGAGTACAAAATAAGTTTAAAAATTCGGCCAAACATAAAAAGTCCAGATTAAATATTCTACTCATGACTTTTATTCATTTGGACTTTGAGCCTTCAACATGGAATAAATTGTCTGCATTATCTGGTCTTTGAAACATCTAAAAGATATGTTTTTCACTTTGTGTAAGACACAGGAGTACATATACCTCAGAAGACAGAGTACAACGCAATATATATTCATAGTTTTCCCTACAAAGAGACTTGGGCTTTTAGTTTAGAGGGTGACAATACAAAATAAATATCCATGAATGCACTTGAGAAAAGTATGTCAACTTTTTTTATGTAATCAGAAAAAAATTAATTGGTACAACATCCTAAGTCAAGCTTAAGCTTTCTGTGTTTGCAGAGCTTTTGAATCAGTTGAATCAGTTTACCAGCTGAGTCCTGAGGTCTCTTGGCTCCACCGTCTGCTCTCAGCAACTGTTACCTCAGCTAAAATGCCTCCAAAATTTATAAGGTTTCCAAGGATTTCACCACATCCAAACTTGATTAAAGAATCTAATTCATTAACACTTGAGCCTCAAACTGAACTTCATGTAGAGGAAAAAAAAATAAGCTGACCCAGGAGAGAAACTATGGAAAACATCTTCTCCATCAGTGCAAAGTTTAACATAATGGGTTGAAAAGAAAGCACCTCTGAGATGGGAAACTCTTACAGCTTCAGAAAATGTTTGACCAGCTTCTCTTGGATCTTCTCAGCCACTCTGGATACCTTGGCCTCTGCACCATTTATGAGGTTACTTGCTAAAAAACAAAAACAAATCTAGTAATATCAACAATCTAACCACGCTTGAAATAAGATTGTATAATGAAACAAGCAGTTGCAGGTTTGTATGACTTAGATTCTCTTGCTGTCTGCAGAATGAAGTTCGAACTGTGTTTGGACATGCAACTCTGATGTATTTCATTTGCTCCACCAGCAGGAGGAGTTGCTACTACGTGGACTAAAAACTGTGTCCAATGCAGGCTGTCCTCATGGTGTCGATGTCAAGACTCTTAGGTGAGACCAGAGCTGGGGACTGAGAGCAGCAGAGCATAATGTGAGTTCACAGTGGGCACAGGTGATACTGTGAGGTGAGAATGAAGCTCAGAGAGGTGTGTGAGTGTGTATGCAGGGAGGGAGATAAATGGGGGATGAAGAAGGCAATGATGCTGCCAGGTGTGTAAGTACTGTGAAGGTGAAAGCAAGACAGGGCATGTAGAGAGAGGTTTTTCTGTGGATCTGGGAAAACAAGGCAGGATTTGATTCTCCAATGTGACCACTTGAATTTACATGCAGCAAATACTGGAGTGTATTTCATACTCATCCAGTTAATTTCAGAGCAGCCTTTTAACCAACATGTATTTTCTCTTTATTTTGATGATGTGACACCAAATATCAGACCAAGTGCTGCAATAAATGTGTTATAATAACAAGGGGTCCATCTGCAAGTTTAGTCATTTCTAAAGGCAAACTGTATCCAGCCTGTGCTTGAATCTCTGTTGGATTTAGTGACTGCCTTTCTATGTCTCTAGCCTGCATCAACACAACTCCCAGAAATAGAGAGGGGATATTTTATTTGGCATATTTGTGTCCATTTCAGTCCCAGAACTCTGTATCTGAGATATCAAGCCTTATTTTTGTGCAACCTGTTGCTTGCTGGCCTCTGCAACTCTCTGATGGACAAAGTGGCCACTATCTGCCCCTTGGCTCTGTGACTGTTGCTAGTCTCTCCTATTCTGCACAGCTGGAGATTAAAGAGAGAAAAGTACTGTCAGAGGAAATTCTTGGCTTTTCTAGACTTCACCTTTGCTCTCTGCCTTTTACTCACCACAGCTGCAAACATCTCCCAACAGAAAAGACCTACATTTTACATCCACAAGGTCCCCCTGTCTTCTGTGACATTAAATGTGATAGTAAAGCCAACAAAAAATGTTGACTATGACCAGTATGTGACAGCAGTCAGAGAGAAGCCCTCACCTTTTTGAGAGACTCCTGAAGTCTACATGTTGTTTGATTATTTAACCGTCTTTTTAATGATGAGTTGGGTTTCAAGGGGTTAGAATATTCTGGGACTGTGCATTGCAATATAAAGTTTAAAAAAAAAAAAAAAAAAAAGAAAGAAACAATTACCAATATATATGTTGCTGCACATATGGCACAAAGGTAAGATGAGACAAAATAATGAAAACAAGATCTAAAATTTTTAGAATCAGTGTTGAGCACCTTGTCCTTTTTTACACTTCTTGATTTTCTCAAATAAAATAAAGCTATGATAAATACGGATTAAATATCCACACACACACATGCACACACACAGACACACACACACACACACACGCACAAAGAATGTTTTCTGGCTCACCCATCAAAGAAGTGTTATATCAATCAAATTTTAAGGGGGTATGGTTTTAATCTAGTTGTGATGACCTGTCTTGATTAAAAATATCTTGATTTGATTTCCTGATGTTGACATCAGCTTCTTACATCCACCACTGACGATGAAAAGTGGGTGTGGAAGCCTGGATGCTTGATGCTATTGATGGTGTTTAGCAGAGCAGATGTCAGCCGATGTTGATGACCCCTCTGTGATAGTCATTAGAAAGAGAGCAATCTGTGCGCACTCAGACTGATTCCAATGTGGCTCCACAAAGTCAGACAACAGGAGCGCTTGTCAGAGTGATCAGTCATCAGAGCTGTCCTCTCAGCAGCCAATCAGGAGCGTATTAATCAAACTAGAGGAGAAAGAGCGTGATTCCCCCTCTGTGCTTCACTGACATGGTCCTGCATGACAATGTCGTCGATGAGTCTTCTGTGGAACATCAACACTAACCAGCGGGATGAAGCATGCTCAGAGGAAAGTATAGGTTGACTGGTTGCTCAAAAATTCTTGTTCAGTGCTTTCTTTGTGTTTTTGCTTCTTGGATGTACCTCTGGCTTAATTTGTATGTTTTATTGCGGCATTTACTGCAAGCCAGGCTTATTAGCAAGGTTAAGAGTCAACAGTCCACAAGTCATGAAAATTAAAAATAGATGCTTGACTGTGGACATGAGCAGACAGTTTACTGACAGATTCAGGGACATCAGAATTGTTACTTTATATCCTTATAAATTATGAGCAAGCTCAATACCCCCTCTTTAAGTGTTGCAACTCCCCAATTCATTGTCTAATGAGGCATCCACCATTAAGTGCAAGTTAAGTCATGACACAGGCTCGTGTCTGCAAAGACTTACTTATTCTGCTTCCCACACGTGGGAGGACTCAACAGCCACATCTCACTGCTGATTTGAAGTCCTGTGTTATTATCTATATGTTATTGCTTCCATGTCCTGACTGATCCCACTGCTGTTTGAATTGCTTTTCTATTAAAAGGTGAAGTTTCTCCTGTGTCATATATATATGTCACTCTACACCCCAGGACTAGGTGATAACTTTGACACCATAACACCGTATAAGTTCTCACTTCAACTTGAGAGAAGTGCTTTTTTTTTCTTAAAATCTTTTTTTACCACTGGTGTTATTATCTATGACACAGAGTTGATTAAAACACTGAGGGGTGGCTTTGACATGTAACATGAGTAAAATGTGATTGAATATTTTGGTATTATGTTGTATCTGTGACTGGACATGCCTGCAGCTGTAGGTGTGGTTGATGTGGATGCTGCTCCTGGAGATTGCCTTCTTGCCATTGCAGTAGGATACATCATCATGTGTAGCTGTGTCTGTCTACACATATGGAAAATTGTGTCCGTCCTCCATCAGAGTAGGAGAGGATTAGAGTTGACAAAGACAAATCTGTCAATCAAAAGTTTGGGTGTTGCAAAGTGTGTTAAGTGTGTTTCTCTCTAACCTGTAATACATAAACCTTTTTTTATTTAGATACAGATGAATAAGTAAATATCCCTGAGGCCAATGTAATAAGCCCCATAAGTGTCTTAGATTGATCACTTTGCTAAGAGAACATCAACTTTGTTAAGAGCAGGACGGCGCTTTGACAGGAACAATTATTCACGATCCCTCTCTTCAACGTAGATGCATAATGAATCTGATTCCTCCTCTGTGAATACAGGTAACCTTGTACGCAGACATAACCTCACAGTAAGGAGATGATTGTGAATTTACAGCCCTTCAGGCATCACCTGGGCACTGTTTCATCGTGGTGATGATAATAAAAGCAGGGTTACAAGTGAAGATATCACTGTTCTGTTTGACTGCTGGAGCCAAAAGCCTCAGAGGTGCACTGCTAGTTATTACTCAGGAGGAAGAGGAAACTCCCCATTTAATTAAAGCAGTTTAAGGTCAGCAGCAAGCCAGACAACCACTCTCCTCTGGCTAATTTCACATTGGGTGCTCTGTTTAAATTCACACCATGTTGCTTTAAATTGTATCTTGCTTGTGTTTGATTGCTGCAGGATTGTCTCCGACAAACACACATTCACAGCGAAGAGTGCTCATGCACTTATACTTGCAGCATGCAGGCCGCAGGCTGTAATGTATGTAAATTGCATATTTAGTTTGGGGAGATGAAGCAGCTAGGGATTACAGTTTAACAAGGAAAATGCTTTCAGTGGTCAAAGATCAGTTAGATTGAATTAAGAGATTAGAATACATTTGCCTTGCAGTTATCTGGATTTCAGCAGCAGCCTGTTGGTAAAGCCGCTTCCTTCAAAGTGCCAAAAAAGAGCCTGATTCAACTCAACAGAGCCCTGATTACACTGATGGCATAAGGCAAATTTAAGATGGGAATGATATCTGAGTGTAAACATATATGGAATATATTTTGTCTGAGAAAAGGAAACATCAATCATAATCAGTGATTTATGTTCTAGATAACTTTTTGCCATTTCCTTTGTGTTTATAGCATCTCCTTATGGGGGTTTGAAGCTTTTTATGACCTCTGATGCAGTCTGAAACAAAATGAAACAGTGTGGTATTATATAACACTGTTAAATACTGCATGATATGACACAATATTCTTTTTTGTTTGTTTTTGATGAGTAAGAAAGTCTCTCGGTAAAATTTGATCCAGTGTCTGTTTGTATGTTTTTCATCTGTAAACAGACACAGGTGAACAAAACTCAACATGAGGCAGACAGATAACACCACTGAGAGAGTCATGCTATTTACATGTTAAAATATATTCATGACTTGATCATTTTATTAGGACATCAAAAATATCAATAAAGAGAAAGGTCTCATGCTGGCAAGTCTTTCATCATTTCTTGGCTAAAATGTACATGATACTCTCCCACCTGGAACGATCAATAAGGCAGAGAAGAGTGATATGAAGCAAACAAACAGAGTGAGGGTGATGCCTGATTAACCTTTGCTTCGGTTCAGAGATAAGTGATATTGTACAAAAAATGCCTCATTACAGGGGGTGAGGATGACATTTACTTATCTAAACAGCCTTTTTATGTTCTGTGGAGTTGATTATGTGTTTTTTACTCTCATAACAAAGAGGAACTTTCCTGTATTGTTCACCTCTGTCCATGGATGCTCTTCTATCATCTGTGTTATTGATCAGCACTGGAGTTCAATTTTATGTTAACAATCAGGAAAAACTGCGTGATGAATAAAATATATTTATGAATTTGTGTTTTTGTGTAATTTTGTAATTAAAATGACCAATCCATAAGTAGCTCTAATAATTGTAAACACCAAACAAAACTTTAAGAATTGTGTACTTGATTTAAAAATGAGGTAGCACATGCAACGGGACAGCCTCTGAAAGAGTGAAAGACAGAGATAAAGATGAAAATGATGCCTTTTTTTTTTTTTTTTTTTTTTTTTTTTTTTTTACAAATTATAACAAATTATATGTCAGACCACATATGAGCTTTACCAGTACTGATATCCATCATACTTTGGTGTAATGGGATTTCCTGGGTGAGTACCACTCCTTTCTTGAATGTCACACTAGGCCGCAGGTCAGACCTCCCCTGACAGGGGGCTTGCACATTTAGGCTTTGCCTCGGTGATTGATAGATCATCAAAACCTCAGAGTTGTCAGCAGGCTGCAGAGAAGGGCTCTTTGCTCCTACAGATTTTTAATGGAAAGGTTTCAAACAATCCATGAACACAGAATATTCGAGAATCATAAATAACTTTATATAAAAAAGTGAAGTCACAAAATGTATGTATCAGCTTTCTTAATTTAACCTATAATGTTTTGTGACCGAGTAGAATAAATAAAAAAATTAAATCAATTTTATCCATCATTTGCACATTTCATTCTGTCTATCTGCTTTATTTGATTTTCTTTGGGTGAGGTAATCAATCTTGATCCTGTCAAGACCAAATGCAAGATAAGATTTTCTCTGTCCACTAGGGGGAGATAAAGTACATCAAATCTACTCAAAGCTAACAGTTGGGATCTGATAGGAAGCCAAAGTTTACTATATCAGAGCATTATCTGGGTATTAATAAAAGCTATGATGTATGGTAAACAAAAAGAATTAATATAAAGGTGCAGGTTAGGGATAATGATTATTTAAATCTATTCAGTCTTGATATTAAATTTGTGTTTATCCACTTTTATCTGTCTTGTTGATGCAACTCAGCAGACCATACCTACAATAATGAGAAAATATAATGTATTGGAGCAGATTTTGTCAATCTTAACAAATAAAAACCAAACAAACAAACAAACAAACAAAATTTTTTTAAAAACGACCCATTGTAAAGGCTTCTCTGGGGACATTCAAACCTAAATGTGAATAAACTCCAGTTTTAAACTCTATCATCTTACAGCACCTGCCTGTAATTGTCTAGGATTCTGACCAGCTGCAAATGCAACTCGCAGCTTGACACAGTGATTCATATACATGGTGACAGTAGAAATTTCAGTCTGGGTGAGTGTCATTTTAAGCTGTATCACATATATGAAGCTGAATACCAGGATCCTTTAAGATCACACAGGAAAGTCCAAGAAATGAAACCACTGCCTTTATGAGTTTCATTGAAAAAATGGAGTAAAAGTAAAACAAAACAGCAAAAAATGGACATGAAAGCATGGTAAGCTCATGATTTAGTGAGCCGATAAAAAGTGGAAAGGTGGCCATTCATCATGTAGGCAAGCTCACCAGGAGAGGGCCTGTCACGGACACCACCAAGTCTGGGAGGCATTTTGAGAGAGAGAGAGAGAGAGAGAGAGAGAGAGAGAGAGAGAGAGACTCAAAGACTCCAGTACCACTTCAACATAGGCCAATGTATTTTCCAGATGGACACATACTTAAATGGGTGATGAGTGCTTTCTTTTTGCTGCTCTGAAACTCCATTGTCACAGCACTTTTGAGGATGGATGTTGTCAACTGTAAAGTAAAGGAGCAGACTTAGATATGTATGTATGTGTATATTGATAAATATACCATATACATAAACAGATGATAGGGAGGGGTTTTAATGTGGTAACTAATGAATCACCCTAGATCCTCGAACACGTAGATACATAAAACCTTGATCAAAGATGAGTAAATCTGTTTGAATTGAGTTGCTGAGGACCTCAGTTCAATGAATTTTTATACACTTTCTCATTGCAGCTTCATCATAGAAAAGATGGTGCCCTGACCCTGACTTCTTTTTGGAAATTTCATACATACTTATATTAGTTTTTTCTTTCTTTCTGTAGTTACCCCTTGCTGTTTTTTATACAGGCAACGGAGATTTCAATGTGACCAAAACTGTGAGTAATAGTCCAAATACTATGATTTTCCTAACTCCATACAGGTGCTGCTAATTAAAAAATCTCGATAGGAAGCGTCACGTCCGGTTAAAATCATACGTCTGATTTGGAGAGTCAACGGCAACTTGGTGCTGTACATCAGGTTATGTTCCAGCGATTACCGCGAAATTTGCTCCAAGGCAAAGGTGAGTATACCCAAAGTACTGTCAAAAAGCTTACGTTTTTAGCAGCTTCCAGAAAAACCTCCTACCTCCACGGTATTTGTTTATTACGATATTTATTTTTCTATTTGACGCTGCACGTCACATGCATGCGAGGCCAAGTAGACATTTAGAAGGCAAACAGTCAAATAAAGACGTGCACATTTGTCTGAAGAGCTAGTAATGCTGGTATACTAGTCTTGGATTTAATAGGTGTCTTTAATGCAACGTCAACTGGATGTCATGGTAAATTTTGAAGTTGCGTTCAGGTGTCCATCAATGTTTGTCATGTACTGAACTTGGTAACCAATGACCAACCTACAAGAACTGCCAGTGTCAAGGAAGAAAATATGTAGACCAGTCCTTAAGAAGAATGGCTGTACTTCTGCTCATACTTTACTTATCAGGGTATACTACTGTCTTTTTATCACCAGGTGTCTCCATCCATTGGATACCATGGAAATTTCTACTATTTTGATATCATTCACTTTATGTGAGATAATCCTCACTAAAATACAGAACGTATTTGTCTTTTGCCACTCACTGGTTTTGAAACAGCAGGTGACTCCACAACCTAGAGCTCCTAATGAGTTTTAGGTGGGGGCTTTGTACCAATTCATGGAACTAAAATGAAAACCAGAAAATTTGTCCACATAAAAAGGTCAGATTAAACAAACCCCCCCTTGCCATTCAGGCATTTTAATGTTCATGTTACTGGTAAAATATTTTGAAAATCTTTTTTTTTCTAGCAAAATGCTGGGCAGGTGGCGCAAATTGCAAACAAGAGGCAGAGGAAATTTCAGTCACACTTGTAAATCAATGGCGACAAATGCTGACAGTAAGCTGAGTGTAGAAAAGAAAAGGTAGTTTGTTTGTAGGAATGAGTCTTTACTCTCTATTGGTCTGTAAATAAATCAGCAGATCTGTCCTCTAGTCAGTGGCACATTGACCTTAACGTCAACCTGATAATGCACAGGCCTGGTGAATTGTAGTGTTTGTTGTGAGAAATCACAGTCCATTAGAAAGTGTTAATGTTATGCCTACCAACTTAAAGCACTGTGGCTGACATGGAACAATATTAACCTGCTCAGAGACAAGTTATATTTAATTTTTGAAAGTAAATTTTGGGGTGGAACCTAAAACGTTGAAATAATATTTCTGATAGGGAATGAACCAGTTGGAAAAATTCAGGTTTGAAGCCCTGGTTTTAGGGGGTTTTTGAACTCACAAAATGTTGTTCCAGCATTCAAAGGCCTCAGTACAACATTTCCACCCATCACCTGAAACGGTAGCTTAGCTTCTTACATCAACATAACAGCAGTTCTGTTTCACTTTCAAGGGTCAGTGCTAAAAATAAGATATGATTGCTGAACTCTGAATAAATCTACATTTAATTCTTTTATTTAAGGTCTGAGCATGTCCCCAACTGCAAATTAAAAGGAAAAATAACTGTGCTCTGTGAAGAGCGATTAAAAAACCCAGAGCCTTTTTCCAAGGTTCTCTGCAGTATTTTAATTAAAACCACTTGTTCCCAAACCTGTACTTAATGTTTCCCATTAGTCATGTTTGAGGGATTACAGACAGCACCAATGAAAGTCAGAGATTAAATGGAAAATGCAGATGTGTTAACAATTCGGCTTGTTTTATAGCTATCAAAGCTTTTTAGTAATTTTGAAAAATTAACTGGCCCTGACAAGGTTCCCTATGTCCACTTAAAAATAAAGATGACATTCAGCGGAAAGAGAAAAATCTGGAAGGAGTTTCTTGCGTGCAGGTCAGCAGGGGAGCTTCCCAGAAGATGAAAGATTTCTCACAGAACATTTGATCCTTTTCAATCATTATCTACACTGTGACATAAGATTTGAAGGCTTTCCACCAATCCATGTATGATATCTTATTCACTTTATTATTGTGGTAAATGGCCTGATTTCTTTGGAGAGCATCTTATTTTTTAAAAGAAATGACACAAAGAAGTCATTTGGACCATACTGATGGGCAGCACTTCTAATTCAAATGCAAATATTCTTCTTATGAGAGGTGTTTTCTGCATGAACATGCTTCGACCTGTCTGAATGCAAAGCAAATTCTTACTGACCTTTGATCCAGGTTTTGTACCTCTGTCGTTCAAGCCTCTAAGCTGCTTCCTCTGATGTTCTCAAATGTCTCAGGATAGAAAATGAGTCAGACCGAATGGCTTCTGCATTTTACTCACTTCCTTGTGTTCTCAGCTCAAATATCATATCCACAGATGCTTTACCTGGCAGAGGGTGAATGTCTTTGAAATGTATGTCTAAATGAGCTGGTGCATGTATCTATGGTCTATGTTTTTAATCATTTTCTCCTCGTTTGATTAGTCAGAGGTATTTTGATTAGGCCCATACCCCTTACAGTGATCAGGAGACTGATTCAAGTGAAACGCAAGATGAAAGGGTTTTTAATGTGTTTTTTAATTGTTTTTAATTGTGTCTTACTCTGTAGCACTTTGAGATTGTTTAAATGTAAAGTGCAATACAAATAAAATGTATTATTATTATTATTATTATTATTATATGCTCTAGCAGCTCGTGATGAAGAAGATTTTGGAAGAAATAAGGCATAGATGATCACTTATTTTCTCTATTTTTACTTCATCCAGCTCCAGAGGGGGTCAATGACCTATAATGGGCTTAAACCTCAGCTCAGTCAGATGTTCTACTTAGAACAACAAACACTGTTTGAAATATTTGACACCACTGGCACCTGTAATCACATCTTTGCTCTCCTCCTCTCTCTGTTTGTGAATTAGCACCCTGTCAGCCCTCCAGCAGAATTTCAAAGAGGAGACAGAAGAGAACAAGAGAAGAGAAATGATTGTTTGGGGGCTCAAAAACCAGGTATGAAGTTTTTTTTTAATGCTTCCCCAGATTTTGGAATATTTATGGGGCATTACTGAGGCAGCGGGCCATCTAATGTTATTTGCAGGAGGCACACATTGTTCAAATCAAGCTGAGGTGAGCTGTCGGCGCAGTAACATGATCATGACCTCGCCGCTGAAGGGCCAAACTGCATGAGGCAAATGTTATTCAGCATCTCTGAGAGCTTAACATAATTAATAACACGACCAAGTTATGGACATACAAAAACAGGTAGAACTTAAGCCCTGAAGGAATTGTGTTAAATAGTGGGAGAAATCTGCACAGTGCCAAAATGGAGAGGCCTGATGTGAAGCAGTTGATTAGTCTATCAAAACACTTTCTCAGAGATGGAGGATATGGACAGAAAAATAAATACTCTGTCACGTTAAAACTGTAAAGCAATGCAGGAGTTCAAATACTTGATGTTTGGGAAAAATAAATAACTAAGAAAAGAAATCTTTAGCCCAAGATAACTTTGAGAAGCCGATGTCATGCCTGATTCTCCTCATCTGTGTAAATGCTGCCTTTTAACTTTATATCTGTGTGGACACAAACATGGAAAGCTAAAGGCCTGTATTGTGTAAGTGTAACCAGCGACTCTTAGGGCTGACTCAGATGAAAATGTGGTGTGCTTTTACTCTGCTTGGTCAAATGTGAAATAAATAAAAAGAGAGGAAAATGGCTGCTCTCTTGGCTGTACCCTTGGTCCCTTGCTCTTTGTTAAAACCATATCTCTGCTGCTCCATTGCCCCCAGCTACATTAAATCCCATTAAATTCACCTTCATTAAAGCAGTCCTCTCTACTCCTTGCAGCAGCCCTGGTGCGGGCCTCTCAAGGACAGCGCAGTAATGAGGCTGGACTGGATTTAACCTTGAAGAGTACAGGTTTTCATTTCCAAATCAATAACTTATGGTTTCAAAACTGCCACGAGATCCAGGCTATAATTTTCAGGCATTAATTGTGTGGATTATGTTTCTCCAGCAGTGAGATGGTATTTAGCTCGAAGCTGCTGTGTAGATTTAACATTTATCTTTTATTTTTTTCCTTCTTTTTTTTTGCAATACATATTGACAGCTTGCACATTTTGGGTTGTATTTCAAAGCTGCTCTGCAAGTTCAAGTAAAGAGGCTGCTGGTGCAACTTTTGTACAGTGAAACCAAGTAGAGGTCAGTGGGTTTGAATTTTGTTCAGTCCTCTGTCAACTATTGCTGTACAGTGACATCATTCTCTCAAAAGATGTAGAAATATAAGAAATCTCCTCCACAGCTACGTAGGGCAAGTTTTGGCAGTCACCTGCTGTCTGAGGTGCTGGAAAAAACATGAATTATGAATGAAAAATTAACAGTTGTGCATTAGACAGACAGCAAGAACAAGGGGAAAAGAAAAAAAAGCCTGACCTAGAGAAAAAGGGAGAATTATTTGAACTCCTGTAATTCTCTGTTTCTAAATGGGACATTATTCGTAGTGGGGTTTGCTGTCATTGTCATATGATTGTCTGGAAAGCATTAACTTGTCCTGCGGTGATAATTTCTGCCCGACATGTTCATAATATGAAATATTGGATCTTTCATGAAATGGGGAGGGCTGAAGCTGTGGTGATCAGTAGAGCTTAATTTTTTAATCAACTTCTCTTTTAAATGAAGCTTTATTAAATTACAAGCTCACACAGTGGGAGTAGGACACAGACAGAGATGGCCCAGTGTAAGAAAAGAGCTTTGTTAGATAATTAAATAAAATTAATAAAAAAAGTCTGCTGGCATAGACTGAGGAGAATAGGGTGGAGAGGAAACCCAGTAGCTATTTTCATGATCTGCTTTTCTTTCATTCTTTTTCATTAGTGTCTCAGGAAATTTACCATGTGAAATTATGAATAGAAGAAAGGGATACATGGTCTACTAGATATTGATGGGTGATAAATGGAGACTCAATAACACTAAATATTTCCACTCTCTTCACAGACCTTGTGCACAGAAATGAAATGTTTTTTTGTCCCTGCACTGTCTAAGAATTATATTGGGTTGCATTTTAGCTGATTTGGTCAGTCTGTAGGTCTTGTTTGATCGGTAATAATGTGTTGTCAAAGGGAGAAAATAAATGTGAAAACTGAGAATATTACAGCAACATTTGAAAAACCTTCAGTGACAATATTACAATAGTTGCCATGATTAGAAATTCAACTGTCCACTCAATGCACAAGTTTGGTTTCAGGTTTTGGATTAAACTTTGAAGCTGCTCACTCCATCTCCGCCCACTGGATTATATATAAGTGTCAGGGTTCATGGATTATCTGCACATGCTGATTACTGGGGTCGCTTTGTGGCAATTGGCTAATATCTGTAACAACAGTTTAAGTTTTGATATAACATTTTTGATATTTGATGTATTTGAAACATTTAAACACAACCACAAATTCTGAACATTTTTTATTTCTACCTTAAATTGATTCCAATTATCAGCTATAAATATCGGATCTGGAAAACCATTATCGGTCAAACCCTACTGACAACACTGCCTCACAGATGCGGGTCCACTTTAGTCCAAGTTCACGGTGTCCTGCATAAGCTGCATTGTGATGGTTCATGCATGTCTGTCCAAAGCATTTGACTTGACTGACAGGCGACCAAGGCAAAGGGCATCAAACTGTTTAGAACTAGGGGGAACTTTCCACTGTCTTTTTTGGAAAGGCATTAAACTGTAATGAAGAACAGACCATAGTAATGTCTATTTGAAGTCTACCATCTCCTTAGAACCTCATGACATACACAATTTCAAAAGTGGAAATCTCACCAACTCACACTGGTGGTTTTCAGCTTACCACACAAGAAGTCTAATATCCAATTAAAGGCAATGGCATTGACTTACCAAGAACTGCCCACCTGCCTCAAGAGGAATACATATAGAAACATTGCAATCATTCAGCTCCAGCACATTTCAAATACATGAAGTTAGTTGCTGTGTGATTATAGTTATGAAGTCTTAATTGTTGGTGGCTATCCCACAGGTCAGGAATGTAAAATAATCAATTGTTGTAGGCCAATTGGGTTTGTTCTGCTAGGTCAGCATTGGAATAAAAGTACTTATTTCTAGAATTTATGCAGCAGAGATGTTTTGTCAATGTTTGGACAATAGCTGGATCACTTCTTTCCCCTATTGCAAAATATGAGATGGTTATTTCCTCTTTATGTTGACAGCTTTTGTCTCATGCCCCCACAGAAGTAGATTTAGTGTATCCTGTTCTCCCTCACTGTACCGTTCCATGTTTTATTCATTACAGAAGAATTCCTCTCCATCCCTTTCCTGTTTTACTGCTTCCTCTGTAGTTTCACACAGTTGTCCTTCAAATTTAGGTGAGCTTCATGATCATTTATTGATTTTTTAAGAGAACCACCGTTGTGCTTTAACTTACAGATTGGCTTATTTAAAATGCTATTTTTCCAACAGTCTTACTGATTTTCACTTCATGAGGTTCAACCAATCAGAGTTATAAAAAAAAAAAAACTTGTGTATGCAAGTTTTCTAACTGTCCCTGGTGTCAAATAATTTGCTGAAACTGCTGATAACACTCAGAGCTGTGGCTGAAGGCTTTTAGTGGACCTGACCATGTTGTTTAATAATTTTTGGGCAAAGTATCTGAGTTTGGGTAGACTATCCGACAAGTTTGGTAGCTTTTCTGGTTCACTAATTTAGCTTACCTTAGCCGAAAATGAATTGTCAGTGTGGGAACAATATTTTGGTTTATTTTTATTTTTTATAGTTGATTAATATTTTACAATTTATTTTGCCTTTAACTTTGTCCGAGCCCTCCAAAGGTGTTAAGGGGGCTTCCTTTTGAATCTGAATGTATGGCAAACTGAGAAGAAGATTGGCAGTCAAAAAAATAAAAGAATAAAAAAAATTCGACAGTACAGAGTGTTCAGTGTTTTGTGTGATACAACTGTGCCTATACACTGGGAAAGACAACAAGGTTAAATACCAACCTGATTTATATAATTTTTTTTGCAGATTGATTTAAGTTATAATTGTCTGAAGAGGGGATGGTTAACCATTTTTTATCATCAGGTTAAAGCTTGTGGTACCCACACTTTTTGTCTTACAAGAGGAGATTGCATCAAAGTGAAGCTGTTTAATTATTTTAAAGAAGTTTAAATTTGATGTTGCTCATATTTTTACTTTCACTAAAAGGGAGCAGCTGTCTTTGTTTGAAAAGGTATTTCCTAATAATGTCCAGAGGAAAAGACAGACCCCACTCTTGACACTTTACATTTTTTGTTACCATACTGTAATTAAGTTGATCAAAACAATTTTGTGGTTTGATTTATTGCTGATCAATTCAAACATAACGATAGAGGAAGCTTTTGCACATACCAAATAACCTTAAAAGACTTTCTCTACGTAATTGATCAAAAATCAGTAATTTTTTTCTAAAATAGTTTTGTTTTGTAGTAGATTGCTCTTTATTTTATAAACCATTACTAATATTAACATAAGCTTCAAAATTACTTTGGCTCTTTTTTGCCATGTTTTAATATTTTCATGAAAATGCATTTCTTTCACTCAATTTAAAAATCATTTGTCGGGAGAGCTAGAAATTCAGCAGGATGTTTTGAGTGACAGCCCATTTTGTCAAATCCAGCTTGTGTACCTGTTGTCTGCCGATGCACACACAGCTAGACTTCAACCCTTGGGACCCCTATGAATAGAAACATGCTGGTAAAAACACTAAAAACTATATTTTAGCAAGATTGCATCTGAAATGGACGTAAATTGTTTGGAAAAAGATTGTGGTGTCTGCAGCAGATTTTTAAAAGACTATCTCTCAACTTGACCCTGTAGTTTTTTTTTCACAGCTTCCTCCTTAAGTATAAAGTTGTCATGTTGTGCATTTCTTGCTTTTCAATTGTGCTTTCACTCAAAAATTTCCAAAGTGGAATGTGACTGGAAACCCTATACTTAGCCATGCTTTCAAAGAAAATAAAAACACCTTTGGTGTCCACAGAGCATCCAGTACACTCATCCATCCATAGTGTGATATCTAATGTCAGTCACACAATTTTTGGCAGCACTTCAATGCTGAACTACAGTAAAATCACATTTCAGCACCTCATATGCGCTCCCACTCACTGCAGAGCGTGTAGTTGGGCTAATTCAGTTAGCCCAGACCTCTTCCAGCTAAAGCTCTGAAGTTGTTCACTCGTGCCCAGTATGTTGTGAAATTGCAAACACTTTTATGTCTGTCTGTCTATCAAACTTTATAATGCTCTGATTTTTACCCCACTGGCTGTGTCTTTTAATTAGATTATACTGGAGGAATAACCAGGGTTCAAAATGCCAATTTGTGTCCCAGACGGTGTAAAATTTGCTGTTACACTGCCGCCAAACAGAGCAGGTGAGAGCAGACAAGGTCCTCAGGCAAAGAGCAGCTGACTGCTCCTTAAGAGTCACTCTCGCCCCTTTCTCTCATCCACCTCTCACATCTTTGCAGTCAGACACTTGAGGCATTAGAGGATGAATAAAAAATGTTATTCAATAGTCTGGCAATCAAAGTAAAATGCCAAAGTTTTCACACAGATAATGTCTCTAAGGTAGAAGTGTCTGTACTGCAAAGAACAGTGATGTTGACATCATTTTGGCCATCAGTGAAAGCTTACATTCTGCATACTAAAAGTGACATCTTGTTATTTGACTCAGCCGTTGTACTGAGTTATGAGAGGTCACCTGAGAGTCTGCAGCTGAGGGTGAAAATAAATGATGAAATCATTTATACCAGCCACTGTTTTGCAATTTTAGATGTGTGCCAATTGAAAATCCAGAAAAAAGTATGAGTAGCTCCAGTTGAAGCTTCAATGTGCTTGCAAAAGTCCAACTTTTACAACCTTTTATTGAAAATGCTAACCATGTGTTAAAAGATATGGTCAGCGAAGGCAGCAACATGAACAGCTGCAGGTGATTAGAGCTGGCTCAGGAACAACCAGGGATTCAAAGTAAACATGGACGCTTTCCACAATCAACAACATTTTCGAAAACTGAAGAAGGAAGCTACTGAATTTGTGAGGAATGTGCAGTGGGAATGGAAAGCATGGGCCCAGAGAGCCAGCAGATGTTGGAAATTAAACACATGCCGCATGTGGCTAACAGGACTGTGGACTTGTTCTTCTGATGGTGGACCCTGGAGCTCCCTGAGGCTAGAGGACAGCTGTTCTGGGTTTATACTTACAGGTTTACATCAAACTAGCATCGCTGAGATTTTTCAGAGAATTTCCTCTGAGGAATCTGACTTCAGATCAGTTGCATATCTATGGCCTGCTTCTCTTGTGTGCAAATGATTCCTTGTTACTGGTCAGAGTTAGCAACACAGAACAATTGGATGCTTAATTAATTGACATGAAATGGTTGGATGAAACTAAACTCTTTTACACTCTGGGCCCTGGAGAGCTCAGATTATTTCTGGCAGCTCTAAGACATTTTTTACAGTGAGTGCCAACAGGTCCTGCTTTAAAACAATGAAAAGATTATAATTGTGGAGGATTGGCAGAAGGAGCTTGAGGTTTGTGGCCATTTTTGTGCCTTTCAATGAGCTGAAGAAGTCAAGGGAGGATTTCTTAATTCACCTTATTTATGAAAATATACAGAAACTTGAAAAGTCAGAACTTTGTTTTCAGCAGTTACAGTTTATGTTAAACTTTGGCATCAGTTTCCTGGCCTCCTTTTGCCCAAGCACAGTTTCTAAAGTGTATGTTTATCTTATGAACTAGGGCTGCAAATGTTCATGCAACAAGTCATGCTCACTTGTATTTGTGTTTCTGGCTTCTCTATAAGTAGCAGTGAAATTAACTTGTTTAAATGTAAAATGACCAGAGTTCTTCATGTTAGCTCTGTCTGTGTGGCATCCCTTTACTAAAATCCTGCTCACTGGCCTGCACCACCTTAAAGTCTAGGTCTCCCACCCTCACTGAAAGAACCTGCTCTGTTTATTAGTGATAACCGTCTGAGATCTGACTGTCAGACTCTCTGCCTTCTCCTGGCTCTATGGCCGTTACCACAAAAAAAACATGTCAGAAGCGTTGGAAGTAGCAGTGTCATATAATATTATTACTAATCTGGGTAAGTATTTGTTCTGACTCATGGTGTTTTTAGGTTGGAGAGTTAGGGTTTTGTTTTTCAAAGCCAGGCACAACTTCATAGAAAATGAACTTGAGCATTTGCCCTTTTTTTAGCCCCACAGTCTCGAGGGTGAAACTTACTCAGCAAACATTTGGTGCCCATACATTTTACTGTTAGAATTCTATCTATTGTCAGTAAAGGTTATTTTTTACAGCAATGTCTTTTTACTATCTTAAAGTATTACTGGAATCCATCAAACATAGCAGTGTTAATGTCAGAAAAGTTAGATTTGAGTATATAAAAGTTAATACCTCATGAACCTGCCTGTTATAATGTTTGACTCCAAGCCTCATGTTGGGACGTCTCTTTTTCTTTCTTAGAAATTGAGACACATTTATTTTTTTCTGCTCTTTTTGTAAAATTAAATTAATCTGCTTTTCTATTGGTTGCATATTTAACCATCAAATACAATTCTGTTTAAAAACAGAAAGCATCAGTTTTGGTGGTTGCATTCAAATGCTATGAGCAGTATATTCTGGTTTTAAAATAGACAAAGATGGCCCCTGCTTGTCGGACCTGCTGAGTATGTAAACTTATAACCCCTCACACTTCTCTCACCCCCATACCTCTGCCCTGTCCAGCCAGGTGTGTCTGTTCAGTCGGCCCACTTACACCTGCAGGTTGGGTAGTTTATTATTACTTAACCGCAGCCGTCGGCTCCCATCAGGGTTTAAGATGAGTGTTGCCAGCTGTTTCCCTGCTCTCATTATTTCTCTCCTTTTCTGACTCTGTCGTTTGATCTCTCTCCTCCTCAGGATTGCTCTGCATGCAGTGGCCTCATGGTGGTGTTGAAGCTCCTTCAGCGGTGAGTGCTTCATTGAAGACACAGACAAAAAATAGTTTTAAAAATTCTCTGAAGGTGCTGTCAGAAGTACAGCAAACTATGGAGGTATAGATGAAAGAGAGGGAAATCTTTAATGCCTCCTTTTTGAGTTCTATTGTAGATTTTATTTAGTGAAGTAAGGGATAGATATGTCAGATAAGATGGTACATATTCACTCTAACTGCTCTCCTGTGGATTCAGAGGTAGGGAGATATACATTATGTATCTCATGTTAAATCACTTGTAAATGCAGCAGGGTTGGGGAAATGGTCAAATCTACATTTAAAGGAGTGATGTTTTTGTGGCCAGGGGGGAACTGGACAATTTTTGAAGCCCTCCTTCTCCCTGGAGGAGGGCTAGGATCATTAGTTTTAGTTTTTTGAAGTGTTTGGCCTTTTGATGTTTCCTATGTTCTCTTTAGGCAGCCTGGCCTGAAGGATATTTAATATCACTCCTACAAATTTCCAGTTAGGAATAATTTGAACTGAGCATCTGTCAAAGAAACAGCCATTTAAATACATTGGTCATGGTTAAAGAGGCATAAAATGAGGCCAGATTAGACAGAGCACCTTTCTCTGAAGGCTGGCTCTGGTCGAGTTGGGGCCATCCTGGGGCACAGAGACCCAGAAAAATCGTTCCTTCTTCCAATTCATTAGGTATAACTATCTACCACCACTTGGATTCACTCCATCCTCTGGTTGCCCTCCTTCTGGCCAGCCATGCCTGCCTCTCATTCCACTGTGGTGGGGATTGTCTTAAGGTCTCAGTAAGTTGATATTTTATTTATAAATGTCCAGGGTAGTCAGGACGAGATTACACTTCTCTGTCTCTGATGTTCTGGGAAACAAGGGAAGTCTACATCCCCGGCGTCCTCACTTCAAACATTCCCCTTGTGTTTCCACTAGAGTGTGCAGGAGGACCTTTGTTGGTGTATGCAGTCTTAGAATATGCCCATCTCCAAGAAAGTCATAGAAAAGCATCCACTGTCTTCTTAAATAAGCGTTATGCACCCAAAAGAATGGTCTGCTTGTTATTGTTCCATCAAATCATAATTTAAAAGTTCTCAAATTTTGACGTCTGTCCTTGTAGAAAATGGACAAAGGGAATTTGTGCACCTTTTTTGAGCCAAACAAGGACAAACAAGTGAGTTGTCATAGAAATTATTCAAATTGCCATAATGTAAAACTGTAGAACACAAAACATTCTTTTAGTCCACGTGGCAGATGACTGTTCACCGGTGCTGAAGGTGTCTACCTGTTAAACCAATACCACAGAGATCACAGTCTCTGATCTTGGTCTTTGTGTACATTTAAAGGAGGCACTTCGTTGTGATTTGGCTCTACACTGATAAACTACTTGGTTGAATTCACTAATTCGCCCTTCCCTGACTTTAAGTGCTCTCTTATCACATATGGACCTTGAGGACTACAAATGAAGGTCACGATGGGTTGCGTGAGCAGAGCACCTCAAACTCTAGCTTTGAGAATAAATAAACAACTCATTCATTCCACATTGACATGAAACAGAGACAGAGGAAAAGAGGAGTGAGGTTAGAGGAAGTCCACTGCAGGAGAGCGTGTAAGTGCGCAGAGACAGCGGGTTCAAACACCTTCATGCTGACTCTTTCTTATTTTGTCTACATGAGTTGTTTGCTCTCTTTCTAGGATGCAGATTGTCTGAACCTTATTTGTCTCTCACCTCTCTGTAAGTCTGAACACCTCAGATTTATTCAAGGTTTATGCCAAGCCTCGCCAGTTTGTTTTATGGTTAGTTATGTAACAAAGACATACTAAGAATACTCTAAGAAACAAGTGACTGAAGCTGGTGAAATAAATGCTTTTTCAATGCATGAAACACATCTTTAAGCATGAGTGTCATTGTAGAAGCAATGGCCACCAACACATTTAGTCTTTCTATTTGCAGAACTTGTTGGATAGCCCAGGGTCCCATTTCACCACAACCTCGAAGCGCTTTTCACAACTTCAGATTGACTTTAGGATTTAAAGGTCTTTTTTTTTTCCTTGTCTTGACATGGTTGCCCTTGTTCTATCACACAATAGCACCAACGCAATTAACCCTAAGAATGTTCATTAAAAAATTAGGTGAGCCTTAAGTGTTAATTGTCTAAAAATAGTTATCTCCATGGTAAATAGATCACCTAAGGTCTGAACCAATCACTAATGAATAGAGAATGGAAATTCTAACCTTGTGACAAAATGTTGATACAGTAATCACTTGTACCTTGTAAAATATGACTTTCTTGTTGGTTCTTCTTGCTGAGTGAGAAACCTACACTGAGATTTGTCTGTTTATTTTTATATAGTTATTGTGAGAAATTAACATCCACATGACTCAGAGACTATTTGATTGTACTCCTGACTGATGTCCCATGATTTTAAGATGGTTGGGTAGGATACACACACAAACACACACACAATTCTCTCTCTAAATCAGTGGATTACCCCTGACCTATTATTAAACTGGGAAAATTCAGCTTAGCATTTGGTGGAACTGAACAATGAAGAACAGATCTTAAAGAGATACATTTGATAAGTTTCAAAACCCCTTTCTACAGGTTTGGGGGTATTTGGTGAGGTTTGTGTATTTATTTCGTTCACAAAATGAGAAGCCAGCTGCTGAAGTCTTTGCTGGGACAGTATGTCTGCCTTTGCAGGACTGCACCTAATGCTAAATAATGGTTGTCATTTGGGTCGAGCTACACTTAGTTAATTCTGGAGAATGAGGGAATTGTCAGTATATTGATGTTAGAGAAACCATGCTGCCACTGCACACTTTCAGGCTGGATTGAGTGTTAAATAAGTAGATAACAGGGAGTAGTTAATCGGTGTGAAGTTGTAACTTTATCCTCTCTACCTTGGCTCGTCCTGGTGGTGGGAGGAGACAGTGTTGGAGGTGAATGTGCTGTAAGTGTGGAACTGCTGTGGAATAGGCTGTCAGGCTTCATTAGCCCAAGCCATCTCTATCTCAGGAGGAATGTGGCCAGTGGTTTAAAACCAATTTCCATTACCTTCCTTCATTTTATTAACTTCCGTACCATTACCAGGGAGCTTCCCTTTGACAGTCGTTCCTCCTCACTGTCTTGTACTTCTGAGAGATCCCTGCGGGAGCGAGGTTGTGAAACCTCACTTATCCTGCGCTCTGTGTTCCCTTTAATCGCAAAGCACTGTGTCTCAGCCCTCTTCAGCCTTGTGCCAAAAGTGTGTGCTGTGCATGTGTCAGTCTCAGATTTCAGATGTTTAGGCCTTTGCTTGAACCTCCATGACATCCACATAGAGGATAAGAGCCAACACAAGTATCCAGTCAAAACTTTAGTTTACCCCCTTTGGATCTCTGATCATCTGTTCAGAGAAAATCCACAGTAACATGAGTAAAGTCCTCTTAAAAGTTCAAAACAGCTCTCTCAGCCTAGTTTGAATTGTCACCAGCTGACTTTGAGGCAGAGATATTGTGCTGGATAATCCTGTGGGAGTCAGAGATGTGTGGTAAATAGTAACAGCTATATCTCCATGACCCCCAGTCTTCCACGATTGACTGGATCTGTTGGGAGCGTTTGCCCATGAACGAGATGGGCTTTTTCTTTTTTTGCAGCACGAGTGAGGAAGAGGAATATGAAACTTGTGAGACACCCCTCTTTGTGACTGCCACTCGGGAGCTCAGGGAAATGGAGGAGGAGGTGAAAGGCCAGGTGTCTGCCACAGGATTTAATTAGAAAGACTGGATGCTTTGTCCTCTGTAAACTTGCTCCAGGCGTTCTTTAATTGCCCCATTCTCAATTTCTTCCAGCTTCTCTGAGTTCATTAGTATTCATCTTGCACGAGCATTTGAATGTTGATTTCAAGGATATTTTACTTTACTCGAAACTCCTTTCTTAACACTTGGCCAGTACTATTCAGTGCTTACAAAATGAATACGTCTCATAGCTCAATTTTAAAAAATTGTCCTCACATTTTAGATGTTTTTGTTGAAGCCACTCAAGTTTACCTGAAGAGATCAGCAACTGCCTGCGGATTAACCTACTCTCTATTAGAGCTAACAGGACAGAAAACATGGAAGGTTACAGCAAACATGGAGACACAAGATGATAAGGTTATACATGGAGTATTTTAAGGGATCGTCTCATCTTTTGATGATGTGGAAAAGAAAAAAGAGAGACTTTAGTGCATCAAAGCAGAGTGGGCATTTTAGTTCTCCGGTTCAGACTCTGGTTGTTTATTAACTGACCGTTGTGAGTAGGGAAACTTAAAAAGAAGAATTTCATTTCAATCATGGATTGATTTAACATTTAATGAAACCCATCAGGGGATTTGATCTTAAGTTTTGATAAACCAGAGAATGTAATAGGCAATTAACCGCTATATTTTTGAGATTCATATGATGGTATTACTAAAATGTTAATAATGTAAGAATGCTTTTAAGAGAAAGCAGATTGCTTTTTTGAGGTCTTTTCTCAGCCTCGAGCTTTATCAGCTGTGTTTAGCCCAGTTACTAGCATTTAAGAAGAGAAAGTGGAGATTAACCCCAGCAATAACACTGACCATCATTCATTAAAACTGTAATCATGCGTAAAATGAGATTGATAGAAATTTCTCTAAAAGGTGGAGAAAAGGGAATAGAAAAGGAATTATATTGCCTGATACAGGATTTAATGGACAGAAAGTTAATTCAGCTGCTTTCAAAATATGGTAAGGCGCAAAATCCTCCCGGGCAAATTATAGACCTCTCCACCATCACCACTGTGTGTCTGATGGGAGACAGAGGTTATGCCCCTCCTTCCAGTGTGTGAACACACGCACACACACACACACACTACCTGTACTGATACACACATACACTTACACATATTCCACTCTGCAGTATAATATCTGGTTTATCTAGTAGCTGGAAGTAGTTAAATCCTTTGCAGGGAGGCACTCTGTTGGTAGGATTACCTGACTATATGCCAGCCATTTTTCTCCTTATTATCCCATTTTTTTCTCAACAGGCGAGTTTAAGGCCAGTGTTTTTAATGTTCAGCACTGTACAATCCCTGGCTTTTACACTGGATTTAATATTTATTTGGTTAATCACTTAAGTATCACCCTGAGCTCAGTATCTTCAGTAGTCATAGCGGGATTATGTGTAGTGTGGGTGAAAGTCAGGACACAAACATCCTTTTTATATACAGTGCTTCAAAAAGTTTCAGAAGAAATCTTTACTTTAAGACACCTTTGGCTGTCTGATGTAGTTAGACCACTTCTACAGCTCTGTCTGACATTTATTTTATAAACATCTTTTACACCTGAAAGAATAAATGAAATTTCTGTCATTATAAGAAATGTAAATTGGCTTGCTCCCCCTTCCTTTAAATCATCATAAGCCCTCAAGTGCATATGTATGATGTGAAAAAGACGCAAAAATTAGATTAATATAATAGAATACTCATGCTGTGCTTGTTTTCCACACTACATGTATTTTTTTCCTGCTTTTCAACAGCCTGTTGCCCCCCTGCTTAGTACACTAAAGAGTGGACTCTACCTGCTGTTTTAGAGGTTCATTTTGAACCTACATGCAAGGTTGACACCCAAGGAACCCTGCCTTTGATTGATTGGTGAGACCGTTGATCTAATTTTGAAACCTTTGAATTTCTCCTCTGCATCCTTCCTTTTTTTCTTACGGAGTGGAATAAACCTAATTTCCTCGAGCCTCACGCAGGGCAGCGCTCTGCAAGGCGGGAAAACAGAGAGAATAAATAAATAAAGAAACCCAAGAAACCGGTCTTTCACAGCGGCACAGAGATTTTTATAGACTCGGTCAATTAAATTTGTCTTATTTGGAACGATGGGGTCTCCGTTACTCAATAAGAGGTAATGTGGTTGAAAAGGCCTCTCACTGTGCGGCCATTAGGTGAGAGAATGTTGCCATGGGAGTATTAACATGCAGCGATTACAGAAGCATAAGACTGATCCGAGCCCATTAGAATCAAGAGAAAGTCGAGGTGTGGGTGGGCATCATGGGCTACCAAGTCCCGCTGTGAGGGCAAGAGTTGGAGAGAGGATAGATCAGAGCCAAGACTTCATGGGAACCACTGTGCTTCAGAGAAGAGACTCTTGCTTTTAGTTTCAACACTCAGCTATTCCCATAACATGGACAACTACAGAAGATTACATTTACTGCTAACTTCTTTAAAGCATACACACATTGTATTTGGTATGAAACTGGTATGTCTATCTGTAGAGTGTAAAATGTTTGTACCTTTTCCATCACTGTTTAGGCCTTAATCACTGAACCATGCTATGAAGCTTCCTCCTTCATTCTCACATCGCTGCTTCTGGTTGAGTCCAATTTTACAGCAGTTTTCCTTGGAAAGTTTTAATAGATACCTGTCCAAAGGGTGCTTATGTACGTGGTCAGTATGATCACGTACCAGTTTTTTTGTGGAGTTGCAGTGATTTGAAATCCAGAAGCAATACAGATTGTTTCATTAGGGATAAAAACATGGATGGCAGTGACTAACACTCTTGTGATATGCACAAGAATAGACTTAGATGTATTCTTCCTAACAGCGTGCTTACTGGTGGCTGTGAGATTGAGTTCTAGGAAGTTTTTATTGATCTATAAATCACTAGACAGCATTAAAACCCGGCCTGATTTTGGAAAGTAAATCTTGGCTCTTTTCCAGCTACCTGTTATAAATGTTTGGTCAAGATTTTTTAGTTTGTTTGTTTATTTGAAGCAAAGGTTTTTTTTACATTTTCCATTAATTGATTATGTATTGATCATTGAAAAACAAAGTGGATAGTGTTTTTTTTTTATTTGGTGGTGTTTCCATTTAAGTGTCTTCATTTTTAGAAATATTTAACAAAAGTCTATTGCAAAACATTAAAAAGTGTCATCTTTTTTTTTCCTGTCTGGCTCTCTTCTCCAGACAGACAGTCCATACTTGTGTGTGGGCTGGGAAATGTCTGTGTGTGTGTGTGTGTGTGTGTGTGTGTGTGTGTCTTTGTGTGTGTGCGTGTGCATGTGTGACTGAGAGAGAAGCACTGTCAGTGAACTCAGATGTGTCACTTACTATGTCAGAGAAGGCTTGAAACACAGAGTGCCTGAGGACATTGTAACAAAGTCCCTTGTGCCACCAGCCCCCCTGCCTGGCACAATTACCCACTCATGTCTAATTGGCATTTCAGGCTTCTCTGCTTGATCGACCATGGCCACATCAGCATGAAGTGGCAGGGCAGAGTTTGCCAAGCTGTGACTTAACTGGTATCACGCTTTGTTACTCCTCTAGCTGCTTACATAATTTGCTGATGTAAATTTACTCTGCCTAATTAACATCGTCAGCCTCTCATTTAATGTGAACAGACATGAGATGCATCCGGTCCCTGGTGTTGCTGTCCGCCGTGCTGGCTACTGAGTGGCAGTGAGTATTTCCAGTCCTGTCTGTTGGCTGTGGTGCAAGAGTTTGTGGGACTTGGTTGAAGAAATCCAGTACACACACAACTCAGCTTTTGGCATGTTGAGTTGAGAGGACGGTCTGGACATGAAGCTAACTTTCTATGAGTGTCCTGAATTAAGAAATTAAGAACATCTCAGTTGTTGGTTGATTGGAACTCTGCGCTCAACTTGAGAACAGTTTAGATAATAGTACATGGACACAAATCTGAGTGACAGGTCTCGCTATGTGGAAGAGTTAGTAGACTTTTAAAGAGACTGTGCTACACACAAATAATGAAACTCTCAATTAGAGTCCCCCTCTTTACTTTTTGGACTCTGCATGACTTAATGCCCCAGAGAACTGTCTCAGGATCATTATTCAACCAGATCTCCTGTGTTAATAAATGACCAGCATATGGAATATTGGATTGCTGTAAGAGTTTTGTCCCCATCTGTTTGTGTTTCTCTACATTGAAATACAAATGAAGCACTTTGAGGTTAGATTTTCAACAATTTTTAGCGTTATTACAAACTATCAGCTGTAACTGTACAGTGCCTGTGTGCACTGATGTCAAATAATTGGGTTGTGTAGTCAACAGTTGAAGTTCAAAACAAGGGCTGGAGCAGGGTAGAGTTGTCCTACTATCTATGAGAGTATCCACTCATTCAGCCAGTCGGGATATTAGATCAGACTGCTGGTTTGTGATGGTGGTGGGGTCACTGAGCATCTCATTCGCTCACTCACCCCCTCCCCTTCCCTCATCCCTCCCATCGCTGCTCGCCCATTTGCTTCTGTGCCGCACTGCAGGGTAATCAGGACAGTGACACTTTATGAGAGAGGGGACGACAAAAGGATTTACGCACAAAGCCTGGCAGAGGAGTACATATCTCATTTGCCTCCAGAGTTCCAACCAGTGTGCATAAACACAAAAGTTAAAAGCTTTTAAGTTTGGGTTCAGAGAGTTCAGCCTAATTGTTTTTATTAGAGGGCTGTGGTGCTGAATCACTGTAATGTTGTCTTTCCAAATTTTACATGCTTTGGATGCATGCTTTTAATTTTACATGAGTGTTTAAAGTGACTAGTATCCTCTTAGATTGCCCTTTTATACAAACTCATGCTGTGAGTTTACCTGAAAATACCTGCTCTGCAACTTCAGTTAACCTCAAATAGAGGATAAACACATTAAAGTAAAGTGTGCCAAAGGAGAATAAATCTGTGCTGAATTTCCCTCTAAACATACCGATTCTATTTTGCTGTATGCAACCTGCTTATCACTTAGTGGAAAAGGTTAAGAGGATGTACAGCGACATTGGTGGCAATCTGGAAGAGTGAGTCTGAAATTAGAGGTGAAAGTATTAAAATATTGATAGCACCTCTCTGTGTCCATTGCTGGCCCATTTATTATTCATTCTACCTTGAAGGTAGCATGCAAGATGACCCCCTTACATTCAGGCCTGCCTGCTCACTCCTGCTCGCCTAAGTTGTGATTTCATGTGGCTTTCCTGACATTTTCCTGAGCTAAGCTGATGTGAAGACAAGGTTCAAGAGTGTTATACGTTTCTTTGTATTTATGCCTGTCTTTGAATAGCCGTTCTACTCTATAGTTGTCTTCTGCTTTTTTTACTTTTACATAACAGGGACTTACTCTGTCTTTTTTCATGCCTGACCAAGAACAAAAATAGCAATTAAATTAATTTGATACGATTGAGGCACTTTGTTAATATTCCAGGTCTTTCTCATTTGATGCACTTCCCAGAGCAAGTACTTTGCATTTGTTGTCCAGCAGATGATGACCTCGATGTTAATCTAAATTTAAAAACTAAATTTAATTGAATTTAATAGTAATGAGGATTTTATTCAGTTAATGAAATGAATTTTTGATTTGTGTTTGCAAAGATAATATCAAATTTAGCATTTCAAAAAAGTTTTTAGCAATGTTATTTATCCGTCTGTAATTTAAATTGGCTGAGCGGGGGCTTCTTTTGAAATTTTAATCCATAGAGGTAGATCAAGGATACATGTTGACTTATCCATACTCATAGAATTATTTCAGATTTTCAAGGAACTCTCCCAAATGATTCATATTTCATAGGGGGGGTATATTTACCGGGCGCCTTTGAAGATCTGCAAGGAGCTTCGGCTCTGACTTTGGTCAGTAATAAATAGGAATTCCCCTGAGGGTGAGGCTCATAGGTGCTGTTTATGTTGACCAATGGAACGGCAGCCTGAAAACCGAAGGAGCGCTGTCGGGATTGGAGCAGGTGGGCTCTGGGCTTCAAAGACCAAAAGATAATCTGCCGAAAAAATCTAAAGCCAGGCTCTGAGATGTGCTGAACATCTCGGAGCTTCTGCTCACAAAGACACGCGGCTCATCATATGGTTCCCGCCAGCCCAGGAATGCTTTGATGCTGCTGATCCCCTAACTTTTGTTAGTTTATTTGACTGAGTTTTTATGTATAATATGTATTCCAAATGCCAGCTCCTCTCAAAGAACTTAAAGGAAATCCCAAAGAAATAACTTTGGAGTTGAAGGCTTGTGCTAAAGCATCAGTTGATTCAAAGGCTCAGTGGCAAAGTCTTCCATAACACACAGGGAAGAGTGCCTGGTCAATCGCTGGATGAATTGTGGAAAAAAAATAGTTCCTCATAAGCACGGGAGACTGATTTATATATAAGGCTTATATCTTTCTAATTTTCTGAGCAGAATGATAATGTAGAAATATTGATTGGCTTACATTTTTAGCCTCTGAAATCTCTTGATGTCATACAGGGACTACATTTTTTCTTTTGCCAAGTTCTACTTTTGAACAACTCAAGAGTACTGGGGTATTGAATGAATTGCAGCAATTTTGCACAGATTTTAAATAAGTCAAAATATCAATTAACCTGTGATATTCAGATGTGTTACCTTTAAGTTTAGTACAGTGCAAATATGAACAAAGGAGTAAAAGATTAAATTTTCCTCAAACCTTAACTCAAAGCATATGTAAGTGTATCTTAGGAGAGGAATATTTCATTTGTTGTGCCTCATATGACTTTAGATCCAAATAGAAAACACAGATACCTCAAAAAAATGTATGCGTTTTCAGAGGTTAAAGGCAGCAGAGGATCTTTTGTAAGGTGAGAGATACAGAGACAGAAGCTTGTGGGTTCATCCTGCAGTCTGACTTTGCTCCTCTCATTTCAAAGTTAAGACGAATGCTCGTTGCAGTTCTCCTGTTTCAAAGTTCTGAAGTCCACTTAAACTTGCGTTTAAACAAGTGAGACATTCAAAGCAGGCCACAAACAATGGATTTGCATTCATGCTGTTTCCTGGTGTATTCACAATTCTTTGGAGTGCCAGCAAGAATAAAAGTGAAGTGTTTTTTTCCCTCTGACTAGCATTTGAGGCTGATCCATCTGTGGCCTATTACATTAGATGAAATTCGGAGTTAATTTTTGAAATGCATGCTGGACTTCAGACTCACAGGAACTCGCTGGTGGGATTATACGAGACAATGAAATAAATGGCTGTAAAGTGGTCATGTTAAAGTAATTTCATATCTGCCGACATGATTATAAGAGAAAAATAGGCTGGATCTGAAAATAGAGGAAATTGGTTGTTTTTATTTCCCCAATTTCTAACAATATTTTAGAAGTGAGCCCACTTTTTAAAAAAACCACATCGGATTGAGGTTTGCTGCTGTTTTTATGAACCTCTTGTCCTGTACAGGCATCACCACTTGACAACTCAAGTTATCTGCTTTCCTTTTCTGGTACAAGCAAAACATCCTTTTTTTTTGTTCTGACTATCTTGAATGGTCCTCAGATGAAAACAGAATAATGAGAAATAGATGAAAAGTAATGAAGGAAATGGCCTCCAAGGCTCCATCTTTGTTTATGAAAGAAGGATTTGTGTTGGGTGATTGTGTTCTTTTTGCCTGCAGAGGGGGATGTTGCCCTGGACATGGGCTCATGTCCTGTGTTAATGGCAGATTCGCACAATACTTGCTCTGACTTTTCCTTACATCTGCTTAATGTTTTCATATGCAGATCTAAAGAATTTAATTATGCCATGAAAACCTCTTTTCTTTCCGATGCCAACTTCTCTTGAGAATGTTGTAATCTAAGTCCAGATAAAGCAGTTTAGCTTAGCAGTAGACAACATGCCCAGAGTCCCTTGGTTCACAGTCTTTGTTCACTTAACTCCATTGTTCTTGACACTGTACGTACAAGATCTACACATTAAGATTGTGTGCAGTCACTGGGGCAGGTTTTATTCTGATGTGAAATTTATAACAAAATAAACAGCCTGAAATGTGATTAAAAGACCAGATTTCATTGGGATATAAAACTAGAAATAGTTGAGGTTGAAGAATCGGCGACGGAGGTGGGAGATGAGGTAGCGGCGGTTCAGATGGCCCCCCTCCTGGTCGCTGGCCGTCAGAGGGAACGAAGTAGCCATTTTGTGGTGAGTGCGGTGGTGCGGTAGAGATGAGATGGTTAACACCCTTCTGCAGTACAGCCACCCTTCTCTCTCTCTCCCCCTCACTCTAATTTTCTCTCTCCCCTCTTTCTTTCCCTCGCTCGTCCGCTCAGTCGACTATGAAGACACTTCATCTTCCCTGACAGTATGACCACTGCTGCATGTTCTGATGCGTTCAGCATACCTTCATTGCATCATAAATAAATCAGAGAAATGACTTTTTCTTTCTCTTTCTCTCACATGTTCCTTTATCTCTCCCTCTCCTGTCCCCGTTATCTCCCGGAGTCTGAAAACGGGAAATGGTGTGCCTGTGGATTTCCTGTGTGCTCCCCCCTTCTCCCGCTGTTCCTACTGCATGTGCATGATCATCACCCTGCAACCCCCTTTTACATTATCTCAAAGAAGAAAAATTATTTTTGCTCCATAATGATATTCACTCTATATGCTATGACATTATCTGCTTTAATTTTAATTTAAATGTCATGGATGTGAAGGATTTTCTTAATTAATGTGCACAGGGAATGCAAAATACAAACTTGTATAATAGAAACAAAGTATTGTCATTTTTTTCCTTCTCTAAAGGGGGGTTTTGGGCTTGCATTGTGACATAGGGACTTTAGAAATAAACTTGACATGCTTTGTTTGTCATTCCGGCGCAAAAAACAAAACAACAAAAAACAATACACACACCATGAGCACACACATGCATTTGTGGGGCTGTAGATTACATGAGCGGGCGGAGTATGGATGGGTGGATGCAGGAGAAGGGGGATGTAGAGGAAGATTGTCAAGAACCACTACTAACCCCCCCCCCCAATACTGACTCCTAGTTACCCAGTCCCTCCACCCCTTCCTGTAATCTCCACTCCTCCACGGGTAGTCTCAAACCTTGTGTTCGTCCACCACCAACCAATTACCTGGCAACCCTGCCCTTATCCCCAGCACAGGCGTGATGCTGCTGCATGATGGGGTTTTTGTATATTGAATTCCATCTCCTGGTGAGATAAAGGGTGTAGGAACAGGGCTCTGCCGCTGTGCTAGATAAGTGTTTCTCACAAACCGTTCCTCGCCGCTTCTTCTGACACTGATTGTGGAGAAAAGAGACATTGGGGATGGTGGGGGGGTGCATGGGGATGGAGGGTTGTTGCTGTGAGATGGGACCCAATTTCAGTATGATTTTCCTCTTGTTTTTAATTTGTTACAAAGCAGCTCCCTGAGAGCAGTTGGATCCTGCGCCTAAACGCTTTCCTGTTTCATGTTTAGAAAGTCTACGCTTGACTATTGAGATCAATATTCAAATAGCGTGAGAATATTTTCTCTGGCGTCTCTCCTTCTCATTGCAGACTTACCAAACACCAGATATTACTCAGTGGATCGATAGTTTATCTTCATTTAGGAAGGCTGTTCAATCTGCAGAGGTGACAGTTATGGGTTGAGCAGCTCTGTGGAGTATCAGCTTTTATTCGGCTTCATCCCTTCCCTCTCAGTCCTATTTGTAAGCTGTCCTGAGAAGTGTCCCCTGGTATGTATGGCCTGAGCCGGGGCCCATCTATCTGTCTTTGTCTGGCCTACTGCGGGGAACCACACACTCATTGGTTGTCCTGGGGAACAATGTAAGTGATGGACCACCATTCATACATCAAACCTGCAAGGCGTTTGACAGTGCGGGACAGAAACATTGAAAATAATGACCACAGCAATATGTATCAGAGGTTAAAAATAGAGTGCTGCAGTGAGGTGCTGGCTGAGAGTTGAGGCTGAGAGCTCCTCTCTGTGGCCCTCCCACTGTTTTAGAGGTTAATGGAAGCTGCCTTGAGCGCAGAAGAAAAGATGTTTCCAGTTAGCCAGAATGAGTGATATTCAACTGCTCCGACACTAATATGCTCCAATTGAATTTCTCCCTTTGTCAGAGGGGAGTCTGTCCTGCTGCAGACCCTCCCTCACAGCTGTGCCCTTGTATCTCTCTGCTCCACCAGTGCTGAGCCAAGCCCCCAGAGGTCAAGTGTGAGGGGTCAAGTTTAACCTGAAACCAGACAGAGTGAGTGGGACGGGGGAGGGGAGGGGCTGGGGTCACTTCTGTGTGGCGTCCTGCTTGCTACCAGTCTGGACGTTGTTTGCTGCCTCCTCTGATGTGTAGTTCTGTGGTTGTACACAGATCCAGGCAGACATGTCCACTGGAGTTTGAAAAAGTGAAAGGGGATTTGAATTTAAAAAAGTCAAAAATGTGCGCAGAAACACATTTGTTTACCACATTCACCAGAACATCTGCTGTGTTGTATGTGTATACAACACACTTTTCTAGCTGACCCATTTGTCTGAAAATCTTTCGTATTTACCAGCCACATATTTCTTTTTTAACTGTATTTTAAAATCATTTTAGGAAGGACGGGAACAATTTTTAATCTTCAGTGGTTAACAGGACTCCCTCACGCTACATAAATGCTATGTGTGGTTTCAACTTAGTTTAGCTTGTTTGCAGATATAAGTGATCTTAGGGCAGATACATGATACCAGGCCTGAGAAGAGCCTGTGAACACAGCTATCAGATGACTTTCACATGTGAGGGACTTGATGTACAGCATGCTTGCTTTGTTTCAGTTTGCTAAATTTCTCTTGGATCTTGAATCTGTTCATGTACATAAACATCTGTGTCTCTCTCCCCTCCTCTCTCTTATTCTCTCTCTTTCTCTGTCTCTGACACACACACACACACACACACACACACACACACACACACACACACACACACACACACACTCTCAGAGTGAGTCAACCCACACCTGGAACAGATAAAGGCTCTTTCATGTTTGCAGGGCTATCCTGAGGTCAGTGAGTGCTGGTGTTGAGAGCGAGTTTTTACTAAGAGTGAGTGGAGCTGGAGAAGAAATGAAAAGAAACCATATATATCCAGGTGTTGCAGAGTTGAGGAAGTTTTATTAGCCTACAATTCCTTTCTTGATTCCTTCCTCCACCACTATAGAGATTCCCCCCCTGGCATTAAACCGTGTCCATCTATTGCACAGTTGTCTTGTGCATGAAGATGGATGACAGTCTGCTGGGTGTCTTATGAATTATCAACTGAACAGCACATAAATAAAAGTCTGTGTTTTTGTCAGGCTGCCATTTTAATCTTGTTTCAGGCATTATAGGAGAATATGTACTTTCTATGGAAACTCTCACTGCATATCAACTTCCACTAATACTAACCTCTATCCTCAAGGCTTGTGGTAACTTTGATTGGATGCTGACCATCATAAATTATGTGTTTGAGCCCTGAACTCCTCTATGCACATCAGCATAAATGTACAAAAAGACTTTATGACCCTTTTTGGCACCATCATTCCCAACAATGTGCTTTGTGTATTTTTGGCTGTATTGACGGGTAAATGTTTTGGTGCTTAAAACAATTGATTAAGAAAAACAACAAGTCTATGGCATTGGTATTGACAAGTTCTTGTTTAAATTCAATGATCCGTATCATACCCCTCCATCTTTTACGGTCAGTTTTTTTTCTGTAAGTGCTCCACTAAATGATAAAGATGGTTGAACACCATTAAGCTAACATTTAGATTCTGCAGTGGATACACAAGTATTTTTGCTTTCATTTGGCAGCTAAGATGCAGCAAAGAAGCCCAGTGGTTACATGAGCAGTTTGACATTGAAGTGGTGATATAACTGTTGTGTTGTGCAGACTTCAAGCCTATACATGTGTTTTAGTTTTGTTTTTGCTGAGAGAAAACCTCTCTTGATGGACAACATTATATTACCACATGTGTGTGTCTGATAGAACAGAATAGAACTGGAAGTGTCCAGTTTTCTCACAGTAGTCTGTGGGAGAGTTGCCAGAGCAGTCCGTGACACCCGTAGCCCTGTAAAGTTTCCGGGGCAGGTGTAATTCCCTGTAAAACGCCCTATAATTTACTGCCCTTTGGGAGCACACTGTCTCAGGGTGTGAAAATCAATAGGATGGTGGAGAGGGATCGGGCACAACGTCTATACTCAGCCACGCTATGGCAGCAGTTAGGGTAATTCTGTAATGGCAGGGGATGAGGTTCAACCTATCTAACGCTCTATCTGAAGCAGATAAATGTTTTACAACGCCATCATTTAACCCTTCCTACCTGCTCTGCCCTTCCCCCAATGTCTCTGAAGGCTCCTCTGAGGGACCGCCCCTGGAGATGGGGTCCAGACTGTGCTGTTGGTGGTAGTGTTTGAATGTGTGTTTTTGTGTGTTTGTGTGTGTGGTTCACCCCATCATCTCCCTGGGTGTGCATTCTAAGTCTTAATGCTCTATAACCTTGTAAAGATAGCCCGAGGCGTTTTAGCATATAGCCGATCTTCAAAACCCCCCAGTTGTTTCAGAGAGAAGCCATGCGGAAAACATGCATTGAATCTTACAAGATACTACATGTATAATGTAGCATGCAGCACATCATACAGACCACAGAATATCATTACCTTTCTTCAGTGCGACTCCAAGCATCTTAGTGACTATTTTGGAATTCAAACCAATATGATTGATGAGGACGATCATCAAGGACATGAGCCAAAAAGGGAGATGTGGGCTGGAGGTGGATAACTCCCAGATTTAATCAGAGTATTACACTATTGCCTTGATTTTGTTTCTAATAAAAGATGGAATGAAGGTTTTGTATGAATGAGTAAGTGTGATGCTGAGGAAATGGCTGGAGAGGGAGATCCCACGCAGACCCACAGCTCCGTCTGCATGACGTGTCTCGGCTTCAGCAGAGACACGCAAGTCATTGTTTCAGAAGAGAGCGCAGGGATCTCATTGTGCCTGCCTGGATTGGCACCAACAGCAATCACTTGTTTCTGATTTATTAGATAGGCAAGGAAATTAATTTTGTTCCAAAATGCATGGTCGGAAATTAGATGGTGAAATTGTGTGAAAGAATCAGTGATTGTTTTCCCCCCCTGCTATCCCTCCGGAGGTACTGATAACTGCTGATCTCTGTGACACCATTAATGAAAAACTTATTCAGATTCCAGAGAAAAAAAACTGTTTTCAGAGATGTAGTAATTAACTTGGCTATCTCTCCTTTCTTGAACGTGATATGAACCAACCATTATGACTCCTACAAGAAGCTGCCCACTGGCACCCAGGTCATGGCTGGCTACTGACCTCAGGAAGTTCTGCCCTCCACTCCACTTCCTGTTCACATGTGTAGAGGAGCAGTGCTTTAAATGAGGGAAAATGAGCTCTTTCTCTCATTACAACCAAAACATTTCAACAATAAATACATAAACTTAAGCATTTCTTCTCTTTTTGAGGTTGATGTTATCAACCATCATCAGCTTAACAACATTTTAAATGATCTGAGGATAACAGGGGCAAGTGGGAGTTTTTTCTTCTTCCTCTGTGTTGTATTTTAGCAACAGTTTCAGATTATTATCTGTTGTGGTCACACATAATCATCAACACTTCCATGCATGATCACATTCATTATCTGCCAGTGTGTATCAGCAGCAAACAGCAAATGCAGTTGAGTAATAGACAATTGACCGGAGAATACCTGTCACATATTTTCACCCGGTCACCTCGTTGAACCATGAATAAATATCATTACCAAGGCTGTGCAAATAAGTGACAGGAAAATGCACTGGTGATTCGTAATGATCATATAGTTTTTTCATATCTTTGGTGATAAAAGCAGAAAACAACCTGCCATCTTTCTATCTTTTCCGTCAGCAAGCTGAGCAGGCCAGTATATACACATTGTTACCCGTCTACTTTGGCACTTAGAAAGGCTCAATAAATGTGCATTAAAGGCTTGACAAGCTTGTTTATTTTGACTGTTTGTCCACAGAAACTGTGATAGACAGCCTGAACATAAAACAAAAGCAGCCATGTAGCATCACACCACCCTAAATTCACACTAACATCTCTTTGGTATTTGATAATTCACTTGTACAACCCCATACTCTTTGACACTTTACCCCAACATTTTCTCCTCCACCAAGGCTCTTCCACCATTTTCTCAAGATTGAATGCAAATTGGTTAAAACACTGATCAGAACTTATTACAAAATGGAGCCTTGCTTAGAGAAAGAAATGGATGCATCAGTATGAGAGCGGGATAAGGGAAGGGGCTGGGGGAGCCTGAATGTGGGCAGGGAGCGGTGGTGGGTGGGGCTTCATGGTGCGTGTGTATGTGTGTGTTTGTGTGTATGTATGTGTGTGTAGAAGGAGAGTTTCTGTGGCAGGGATGGGAAAATTAGATTTATTTTTTTCATGGGGTGAGGAGAGGAAGAATGGAGGGGGCTCAGTAATGGCACCTCACCGTATTTTATATATGTACAGATGGAAGAAAATGAAAATGTTTTCTGAATAGGGTTTTTCCCCCTATGCATTTTCTTTCTTTTCTTTTGTGTGTGTGTTTCTGTCTGCACCTTTCTGTCTGTCTGCATTTAACCCTCCCACATCCACCCCTCCTCCTGCTCCCCTTTTTCACTGGCAGATCCCCAAGGTTATGGCATGTCTGGACATCTAATCAGGCCAAGTCTTGATACTGAATATGTTGTGCCCCTCATCCCTCCAGCCCCATACTGTTTATCCTATAGCTGCCATTATATATTCAAGCCTTTGTCCGGTCTTTGCTGCACACCCTGCTGTGATAAATGAACACGACCTTGGAAAATTGAAAGGTTGGAGAACAATGATTTCAGTTTTTATGAATTCATTTTCTCACATGTAGTCTGTGTTCAGCAGGTACAGAGGTACAGCATAACTCACTCTTGCCTGAGTCAAATGAAGGTTTGCATTTTGGTATCAGAAATTTACCTACACAAAAACATCTAGGCACAAGTTACACATGCAAGCTATTATGGGTAATTTTGGCAGTTATGTCTCTCATCCATCTGACCTCAAAGGGACAATTTTTGTGCCTTGTCAGCATTAATAAAAAAAGACAAGCACCTTTTGGCATGCCATCATGTCATTTTTTGAACTATTTGCATTTTTCCATATTTTTTTTTTTATGTCTGTGGGTTCTTCTTGCAGCCATTGGAAAAGTAAGAGACAAAAAGGAGAGTTTTCGGCATAAGTGAATTTGAATTCTTCTTCAAAAAAGTTCAGTCTTTCTTTCAAAGCATAAGGACAGTTTTTCACTGAAGGCAGTTTTTACAGTGGAGAGAAACTATGTTATTGATCCTTTAGTGAGGAGTTCCTTCCCTCTTCAGCCTTGTCCCTCACAGCTGCAGACTGCAGTACCCACTTATTGCCAGTAGATGGTGTTCCTCCTTCAGATTTCCCCATTTCCACTCGCTGAACCTTGCTTGCTCACCCGTGACTTGTGAAAGCGCTGTGGGGTAGGCCTCCCCAACCTATCATCCCCCCTCACCCCCACCCTCACTCCACACCGCCTCTGAGCACCCCTTCCATCTCTGCCATCTCTCCCTGTCACCCCCCTCCCTCCCCCTCCTTCGCCATCCAGGGGGCAGAGTCACCGAGGTGGCAGTTCTAACAAGCTGCCGGGGACCGCAGCGCTCAAATGAGCCAAATCAAAGAGAAAAAGGGGGAGTGGGATAGGTAGCGCCATGAACCCCCTGCAGAGAACAACCATTCGGATGAATATGAAATGAATTTGTATTGCTTGACATGATAAGCCCAAAGATAACCCCATGCACAGGCGACATCTGTACCCTGACATCCCTCAAACATTAAAAGATGCACAAGAAAACATCTGCGGAAAATTATGAAAGCAACAACTGACCAGCTAGCCGTGAATTGTTTGTGGGCTGATTTTTGAACAGGAGAGTCAGTGAATTGCAATGAACAGAATTCAGCTGTCTGTTTATGTTGTAGACAAGGTGAAGTGTCGATCCAATCCTGCAATGTGTGCTCATGTTTTCTCAAAAAGGACACAGGACATGAGGAGGATGAGTTACTCCCAACAACGGCACACTGCTAGAGTTTTGAGATTCATTGACTGGTGGTTTTAACAACAGTGCACTCCTCTATCATTTTCTTTTCTTTTCTCTGTCTTCCTGTCCTTACTCTTTTTCTCTCTCTATCCCTTTGATTTTTTATTTCATGGTGTGGTGTTGTCATCAGGTAACTCCACCAAAAAAATAACAAAAATACTACGGTGTCCTTCCCCATCGTGCATTTTTGGCCTGCCGCTTCCTCAACTCAGACATGTGTGAGTGAGCATGCACTTGCAGCCATGCTAACACACACATGCATGTACACACACGCGCACACACACTCCTGTGGTTGCTGCACACTTCATTTAACGCACACAGATGCAGGGCTTTATGGTTTTCCTTAAGCCAGAAAACAAGGAAGTGCACATTGATTGTAAAAAGCCTGTGTTATCATTTATGCTCACAAATGCTCCTGGCATGGAAGAGGAGCCATTGAAATTGCTCAGCCAAGAGAATGGAATAGGAAACGTTGTGTATAATAACGTGAATGGTAATGCTTCAGTTTTATGCCCCTATTTCATCTGTACGTGCACAGTCTCAGAGCCCTGAACCTAGATTTCACAACGATTTCACAATTTACAAAATGTAATGCATACAGAAATGACGATATGTAAAATGTTTTCTCTCCTTCCCTTTTTCTCCCTCTTGGTGTTTTTAAGCTCTCTGTGAGTTTAAAGAATTACACAGTGAATATGGATGCACCTGCAGTACTCAGCCTTTTATGTTACGCTAGATGTTCTTTCGGTAGAGACCCATCTGAGTGAACCCTGCACAGTTATTTTAGAGTAATGGAACCTTTGTGTATATGCAGTCCCAAAACCTGGATACTGCAGTGATGTAAATGTCTTCTTGTGCGTCTTTTGTAATTCCCAAATCTCCTTAAGGTTTAGTAAAGGTAAAATGAATGGCGATGTATCACTCAATATATAGAAATGGGTATGGTTGGATTTAAAGTTAAAGGTGAAAACAGTTTTCGGTTCAACTGTCTTTAAATATGGATTTGTTTCAAAATTATACAAGTCTCACATTGACATTTCTTGTAAGGTCTGTATGTAAGTCAGAATTGAACCTAAGACCCCTGGTTAGTGTTCATAACTGAGTGGAACCTACAGTTCATAGGAAGGAGAAGTTCCCTTTCCTTGTTCCAAGACTGTTAGTTGTAGTGGTCAACTTCAAGACGCAAGGATCTATGTGGAACTCTCTGGCACCTTGTGTTATTGACCTTAGAAAATACTACTCAGCCTGTGTATTTTATCAAGTTGCTTCTGACTTCACCTGCAACCCTTCTCCAAACAGTGGGTCAGAGAGGCAGCAGTGGATCCTGCTGCTCTGTAGTTTAGTGTGTTGCAGTGTCACTATATTACCTCAGGCCCGAGCTGTGCATCTGTCAGCCTGAAGATCAGAACAGGTCTGAGTTTGTGCTCCCCTTCACCGAGATAAACAGATGTTTATTCTGTTCTCAGCTCCCCGTAGTCAGATTTACCTCCGTGCTCATCCCACTTTTGCATCATCCAAAGTTTTTTTTGATTGAGGGGCATCACGCGTCGAGAAAGTTTTCAGTGAAGGAGCAACATGTGGCGTGGTTTTCATTAACAGTAAAGACGCCGTTTAGAAAAGCACGGAGAAACTACGACAGATTGTCAGTGCGTTGATCTTGGTTGGTAACTCATTTCCTCGCTGCTTTTGTAAGCATTGTCTCCAGACTGAATGCTGGAGGTGTTTTTGCGTTTGGTTTTCCTGAGTGGACACAATAAAAGCAATTTCTCTATAAAGCCACTCAAACATGGAGTGAACAGACAAAAGGGATTGGAGGAAAATCTGGGCCACAGCAGAATCCAGCCTGCCCCTCTTCTAACCTCCTCTCAAACAAACACAGCAGCCATTTCCTCCCTCTGTCCCTAGAGCCCCTTGCCCCCTCAGCCCTTCACCCCTCGTCCTGCGCTGAAGGGCCGATTCTGTCGACTGCTGCACAGGTGTCCTGACGTGTATAATTTCTATCGTATTTCACATTGTTGTAAACAAAGACAACCTTATCTAAAGTTTGTCATTCCTAGAGTGGGTATATAAAAAGTATTCAATTATTTTTTTATATATAAATTTAATTTTCATATAAAGATTTTGGTTTTCCTGATGTAAATAGTATTTACCAATAAAAATAATTTTGGATTTTTACTCAGGAAGTAAAAAAGTAACGGTAGATATTTTGTTAATTGTACTTTGTTTTGTAAATGTCTTTTCACAAGGTGAAAATATTGATTCCATGCTGCTGAATATTTTGTTGCTGAGGAAAACTGATCAGCTCTCTAGGCCAAAAATCAAAACAATGTGAAATAAGAACATTTTAGTTTGCTGCTTTTGCATTTTATCATGCCTCACTGTTTATTTGAACTCAACGGAGGGGCTTCCCCCGGCTGTGTCGAATGGTGGATTTTATGTACAGATGCATCTGGTAGGAATCAGTTGACCTCGCTGAGGGAGCTGAAAGTGAAAGAGGCTGTTATGCTTTAGCACTGGTCCAACTGCCAAAGTCACAGCGCAAGCGGACTGAATCCCCGGCGTGTCCGCACAGCAAAGTCAAGCGTGAGGGAATCATGCTTGACTTTGCTGCGCTCCGCCAAAGATTAAAAAAAGACCTCAAATGTTGTCCTGCACGAGAAGGACAACAATGTTGTTCTGCCTTTGTAATCCTTTATATTTTAGTCAGCTTTAATGACCATACATGAACTTATTAACATTGCTTTCTTAGGCCTTAGTTTTTTAACAATTAAAAAATATAATGCACAATAATTTTGTTTTTAATTAAAATAAATTGTTTTCTTGTTGTTTTTAAATTTTAGCAATTAATTTAAATGATTTTACTTGAAGTGCAGTATAAAATAATTTTCTGAATTGCTCATTTTTATTTGCTTGGACTGCTGATGGCCAAATAAAAAAGGTTGCATCTTTTTGTTTTTGTTTTGCCCCTGACATGGGTGTGGGGTATCGAGGGTTTGTAGGGGGAACACACCGAGGGGGGGAGTGTTTATTTATTTTTTATTCTCTCTGTGTCTCCTGAGATATCTGTATTCCTCATCTTCTTTCTCCTCTTTGAAAAGAATAAAAAAGAAAGAAGGGGGTTCATTCTTTTTTAGAACCCTCCTCTCCTCGTCTTACCATTTTCATCAGCTGCTCTGATAGCCATGAATCTTGTCACTCATGTTTTTCATCAACTCATGTCTGTGGAGCGTGTGGCGAGTCCTGGAGATTTCCGCTGAAGCGAATGCAATGGTCAGAAAGAGAATCACACAACCGCGCTGAAGAAAAACAGACACACACACATTATATCAAGTCAGAGACGTGTACTAACATAAAAAAGCAAGAAGATGAACAGAGTCCTGAAATGAAACATGGCAGTAAAATGTCCTCTCCTCCTGTGAATTACATGTGCATCTTTGAGCCAGGAATTGACTGAACAGACAAAAACTAGAACAGTGTGTACACTTGACAAAAACATGTTGTGGACTTGGGGTTTTTTTTTTTACCGGCAAAATGCTTGCTTGAGACGTGCATGAATTTGGTAGGAGGGAAAACATGTATTTTTTTTTTTTTGTATTTTTTCTTTTTTGCAAAAAGAGGTAAAAACAAGAGAGTGGAGTGTGTTGTGTAATGTTTCCTCCTGGTTCGACTCTCAGATGGCAGGAGCCAGTTACTATCATGGTGCTCCTCTCAGCGTCTGGGCTCTGCTGCTTGTCAGTTTAGCTGTATTTGCTTCACATGTGAGCCCTGCTTCTTTTAGTGCAATTTTCCTCTGCCTCCTGGATTCTTTCAGCCTGAAGTTGACATTGTTTTCTCTACTTATGTTCAAGCCTGTAATGATTGCCTTTGACAAAAGGGGGTATCTCCCTCCATCATCAAAAAAGAGTGATGGCCTCTCAGACAGCTGTCATTTACCATTAGTCATGCTCCATTCCCCCCAACTAATTTTATGTCTTATTGCTTTTTCATATGTCTCTGCAGTTTTTCCTCCCCTTTTAAAGGTAATGTAAAGCAGACTGAATGCTCTTTCCTCTAAACCCTCAACTGTCTGTGTGAATGAAATTATCACTCAATCGTTAATTGTGATTTAATTGCCCTAATTACTTCATTATCTCCTACATGATTAAGATAATTAGCTTGGTGTTAAATACTGTGACTTTTTCCTGGAAGACAGGAAGAATTCCCTGTAATTAGTTGATGAGATTAATTACACCCAGTGTACTAGGTATAATTGTGAAAGTTCCCACCTGCAATTTCCACTTTCACACCATTTCACACCACTGTAAATGAAGAGGCACATGTGTCTTTATCTGACAATTGATTATACAGGATGGCTCACACAGTGTAAGTGTGATACCTTACGTCATGTCTTCTTTAATCATAATCAACGAAAAAAAACCACAGTAGACTTTTCTCTTTCAGCTATTAATTCCTCTAAAATAAGGTTAGTAGATGTTTGAACATGTAGAGATGGATTTTTGATGCAATATAAGTTCAAAAGTTTTACATCATGTCTTATATTGGACCTTTACATTTGTTTAAGTGTAATCACTTGCTAAGTTTGAGACAAAGTTTGAAAAGTGACCCAATATCTGGCTCTCTGATGAGTTTGAAACAGAAATTAGGCCCATTTCACGGAAACTGCAGCTCAAACAAGGTCAGCATGCGCTGAATGAGGCTGAATCAATCAATGTGGTTAGTCTTTAGTGGAATTTCACCGATGAGAACATGGTAGTCTTAACTTTAATATGGGACGCGACTAGAAAATCTAGCAGTGTGCTTAAAATCAAGAAGATGGCTGGCAGCCTCGTCTGTCTGTGTCTGTGTTTCTGCACCTCTCCCTTCTCCTCCACCCTCAGTCTCTTTTCTCTCTGTGAGGCTGGAGTCAGTTTTACTGTCACTACCTGTGAAATTGTATTCCACGAAGATGGATGCTTTCTCTTATATTCATGACATCCAGGGAAGCACAGTCACCTCCAAAACTGTTTAATATGGATGCAAGAAAGGCGGACACGTATACACACATTCATACACGCAAACATAACACGCATGCGCGTTCATAGATACAAACACATAAATGTACTTTTGCACGCTCTCAAACATGCACACATTTTTTTGCCCCAAAGACAATGCATGGATGGTGTTTTGCTCCTGCTGATGATGAAGAGTGGTAGTGACAGTGCTGCTCTCAGTAGGGTTGATGCATTACAACACAGTGCTGCCATGTTGCGTAAATTCTCTGTCTCTTCTCATTGAGAACATGGAGGCTTCTCATCTAGCGTGGTACCCTGGTGCACTTTAGCTCCTGTACTCCTTTTTGTTACATCTCTGGAGTTTCAAAACCACAGTCACCCTGTGCAGTCCACTCATTCATTTTGATGGTATGGTTGTGCTGTTTGAAACCCTCCTTTTGGACCTGGCAGTGTTGTTTTTTGCAACATTGGTGTTTGCCATGGATCCGTGTGCATCCTCTGAAGAAAACATGTGCTCGGCAGGTGTAGCCCACTTTCCCTCTCCTCAAAGGGGATTGTGGATGGGTGTACGGCCGTGCAGAGTAATCTGCTGCAGTCGCCCTGAAAAAGAGGGAGCTGGAGTAAATTGGTGGGCTCTGTGTGTGCAAGGGTTTGTGTGCGCATGTGCGGTTGTGTGCGTATTTATTTGCACTGACAGAGAGGATGAAGGTGGAGGGGTGTGGTCTGTGGGTCAAGGAGGCAGAAGGGACTCACACTTGACTGTTTGTGGGCTGTAGCTACAGAAATACACAAAACTAATCAAACTACACTGCACACAGATGGGACTCTGAGGGGACCATCTTTCCCCTCCCTTTACTCAGCTTTACATCCACCCTCATAAGAGAGGAAAGAGGAATCCCCATGAGTCCTTTGGGTGCATTGTTGTGTTTCATTTGGGCTGTTTTTCCTAATGACTGAAGGCTACATGATTTAGCTGCTACTTAGCTGGTAAAGTAGGGCCTCCTCACTGTGAAGGGTTTCTCCTGCCTGTGTTATCCATGCTGTCTGAACCCTCATGTACCTCTTCCTGACTTTTTCATACAACAGGACAGTTGGACAGGGCTGTTTGCATGTACAGGAATACAGAAATACAGAGCGCATGTACTCTTTCAGGAATATCTCCATGGAGAGACCGCTCGAACAGTTGCTACAGTGTCTTCTCCGCGTGCGTGTTTCCTTGAGCTCTATTGTAGAACTAAACTTAGGCTCCATGCCCTAGCTGCAGGTTGTGTGGAGTTTCTACATCTCGTTCTTTGGTGAGGGGGAGGAGAGGAATCACAGAGTCTGTAGAAATGGGGGTTCTGTTCTGAGGTTTCAGAAGAGAGGTTTTGTGTAATCCTATGCTAAATTCAGCATCAGATCTTTTGGGGAGCTGTGTAAAACCAGTATGTTTTTCTTGTCTTTACTTTTCCTGCACACCTCAAAAAATGATGATAGCACATGGCTTTTCCGCTATCTCACCCTCAAGGCAAAATGTACAAGGCTGCTAGGCGGCGTTACCTCTTCCTCTTCCTGCAGACAGCTAACCCCCTCAAAGGATGCTGATGTCTGGAGAGGGGGAATGCCTATGAGCAGAAATGGGGGAGAAGGAGGGAGGTTTGGGGATGGGGTGGAGGGAAGAGATAGAGTTTGAGGGGAGGGGGGGGTAATAAATAGAAGGGGAAAAAGGAGGAGGGAGGGAAAATGTGTTTGGTTCAAAGAAAAAAAAGTCAATTCGGTCCCCCTGTTCTTTGTAGAACATTTAGCTTTGACCCTCCCTTGGTTTTCTCTACTCCCTCCCACCACCACCTCCACCCCCCATCCCATCCACACACAGACCCACAGGGTCCAGCAGATCTGCAGGATATCACCAGCGAGCCTTTTGCTATCCTCTGCACAGAGATGCATGCTTCTTAATATATATCTCCACTGTATGGTGTGTGTACATGTCCACACTGTTGCAACAGGCAAACACTGAGGGAGGAGAGAGGGAAATAGGGAGAGAGAGTGACAGGAAGGGAGAGAGGGAGGAATAGAGAGAGGTATAGTGAGAGTCAGAGTGAAATAGGAAAAAGGGAGGGGTAGAGCTTTATATGTTGGTAACATGTTTATGATGCAGTGAAAA